>PVKB01008095.1:0-21810 GCA_004027205.1 Ctenodactylus gundi | reverse complement strand
CTCTTTGTGTTGGGTTTCTAGAATTTTAATTATGATGTGTCGTGATGAGGATCTCTTCTGATCAAAGCTGTTTGGTGTTCTATATGCCTGCAATAGTTCCATGTTCATTTCTTTTCTTAGATTTGGGAAATTTTCTTCCATTATTTCATTAAACATGTCCTTTAAGCCTTTTGTTTTGTCCTCAGTCTTCTCCTCGATTCCCATAATTTTGAGGTTGTTTCTCCTTGACTCCCCTATCAGCCATTGTAATGATTCACTTTGTTTATTTTCTTTTTGTTCTTCATGGCCTGTATGTTGCAGCTTAGTCACTTTATTCTCTAGGTCTGACATTCTATTCTGAAGTTGTTTAAAGTGGTTGCTTATTATTACCTGAGTGTTTTTCATTTCCGGAATATCTGCATTCAATTTTTCTATATCTCTGTTGTGTACTTCTCTAAATTCTTGTATTGCCTTCATTATCTTCTGGTATATTTCTTCTCTGGTCTCCTCTAGTTGCTTTTCAAGGCTTGCATTTGCTTATCTATGTATTGGTGTAGCTCTTCTGCTGTATGTTTTATTTCCTGCTTTAATTCCTGCTTTAATTCACTGAATTTCTGGGCCCAGAAGTTGCCATCATTTTTGCCATATTCACCTTTATTTACCCTGACTTCATCTCCTGGGGTTACAGGTCTTTTTGTAGGAGATTTGTAACTATGCTTCCCCATTTCTTCTTTGGTCTCCTCTAATTTGTTTTCAAGGCTTGCTTTTTGCTGAACTAAGTGTTGTAGCTCTTGCGCTGTCTGTTTTATTTCCTGCTTTGCTTCCTGCCTTAATTCCTGCTTTAATTTCTGCTTTAATTCCAGCTTTAATTGACTGACTATCTGGGCCCATAAGTCACCATCCTTCTTGCCCATCTCTTCCTTGGGTTCTTTGGGTTCTGCAATTTCAGCACCCCCCGTACCTTCCCCTGAGGAGTCAGATCTTTTTGTATAAGATTTGTTACTACATTTCCCATGGTTCTTCTACCTCTGACTGTCTCTGGGTGTGTAGGAAAGAAAATGGCTCCTGCTGACGTCACAGCCTGCGACCACTGTTGAGCCCCGTTTCTGATCTGGGATCCCCGGGGCCTTTTCTAGGGGGAGCGCATGCTGTGTTTGTAGTACACATACCCACAGGTTGGTGCTTCTGAGGCTGGGGCTGACGTTCTGGCCTCTGGACCTTGTTTGTGATCTGTGGGTCCTGGCAGCTCAGGGCCTCACCCAGTGGGCTGCTTCTGACCCACCCACAGCCTCCTCTCCCGTTGTTGCGTGCTCCATCCTCTCCCAGCTCCATTCAGTCTGATGTTCAGGTCCCCGCAAGCTTTCCTCTGGGAACCTTTTGCAGCTGGCTGTGGCAGCTTTCTGGACTGTGGGGATTTTTTTTTCCTCTGGTTTTGATGATCCTTCAGAGTTTCTGACCTTCCGCTGGTCGCCTTTCAGTTTCTGGGGATGCGCCTCTCTTTCCTAGCTACACCAAACACCCTTTTCCTAACTATCTTCTTGACTTTTTAAGTGAGTTGATGAGGAGACGTTGTGCAGTGCTGTTACTCAGCGGCCATCTTGACTGAAAGTCCCCCGGAACATGACCTTTAAGCCTTTGTTTTGTCTTCAGTCTTCTCCTGTATTCCAAAAATTCTGAAGTTGTTTCTCTTTGAGTCATCTATCAGCCATTGCAATGATTCCCTTTCTTCAGTTTTTACTTTGTGGTCTTCACAGCCTGTATGTTGGGGCTCAGTCACTTTATCTTCTATGTCCGACCTTCTATTCTGAAGATGTTTAAAGTGGTTGCTTATTATTTCCTGTGTATTTTTCATTTCCTGAATATCTGCATTAATTTTTTTATGCCTCTGTTGTGTTTTTCTCTGATTTCTTGTATTGCTTTCATTATCTTCTGGTTTATATATTCTTTGTTCTCCTGTAATTGCTTTTCAAGGCTTGCTTTCAGCTTAGCTATGTTTGGCATAGATCTTGCACTATTTGTTTCATTTTCTGTTTTAATTCAATGTATTCTGGGCCCAGAAGTTATCATCGTTTTTGTCATTTTCATCTTTGGATTCTGGTATCATCTTCTGGGGTGCCAGCACTTTTTTTAAGATGACTTATTGCCACATTTCCTCATGGTTCTGCTGTCTCTGGCTGTCTATCTCTGGTATGCAGGAAAGAAGGGTTTGCCAAAGGCCCAGTCCTAGATGTCTTTGGAAGCCTCTGGCCCAGGGGACAGACAGGCAATGAAATTCCCCATCCTAGATGCCTCTGGAAGCCTCTGTGGCTCAGGATTGACAGGGTCATGTAATTCACAGGTAGCCCCTAAAAGCCTCTGGGTCATGGGATGGGTGGGCAATGGACTTTCTGGATCTAAATGCCTCTGTTGTGCAGGGAAGTGGTCACCCGGAAGCCTCTGGCACGTGCTGGACGGACCGGGCGATGGTCACCTTTTCCAGGTTTCTTGTTCACCCCGGTCCACTCAGCAAAGCTCTCCATCTGTCCTGGCTTCCCTCCCCTGGGCAGGCTCTCCACCCTAGGAGATGCGCCCAATACCCTGAGCCATTCAAGGGATCAGCAGCAACCTTTTCTCCCCTATTTTCCACTCTCTCCGTCTCTTGTGCCAGTTTCCTCCTAGGCACTGTTTAAGTCCTGATGAGCTCTTCTAAGCTCTCTTTTACTCTAAAGGGTTCAGTCTTAGGCTTTTTTTCCCCCTTCTTTTTAAAGTGGCTCCTGATGACATCACTGGCTGTGAAGGCTGCTGAGCGCTGCCTCTTGTCTGGACTCCCTGGAGCATTTTTTAGGGGAGCGCAGGTTGCACTTGCAGTATACACACCTGTGGGCTCCTTTTTCAGAGGATGGGGCTGCCAGCTGCCGGCAATTCCCACTTCTCCAGATCTGTGCTTACCTCGGGCTGAGGTTCCTGCTCCAGACTTTCCGCCGTCTGTGGTCTGTGGATGCCAGTAGCTCAGTACTGCACCAAGTCGGCTGCTTTTTTCCTCCTCTTTCGATATGACTTCAGGATTTCTGACCCTCCCTCACCCAGCCTCCTTCCTGTTGTTCGGGTGCTCCATCCCCTCTCTGCTCCATCAGATGTTCCAAACCCATGCGAGCTTTTCCCCCTCCACAGCTGCCTGCGGCTCCCAGTCGTTTGCAGTCAGCCTGTGGTGTCCTTCTGGGCTTCTAGGAATTTTTTTTTTTTCTGCTTTCGACGTTCATTCAGAATTTCTGACCTTCCCCTGGTCTCCTTTCACTTGTTGAGGATCTCCTCTCCTTCGTAGCTACACTGAACACACACTTTTTCTAACTAAACTCCTGACTTTTTAAGTGGGTCGATGAGGAGACATTGTGCAGCGCTGTTACTAGGCTGCCATCTTGCCTGGAAGTGCCCCACATATTCATTCTTTCACATTAATTGGTCATTGAAAATTAAGTCTACTTGTTCAATCAACACAAGAATGAAATTGGATGAGAGTAAATAAATATTTTCTATGTAGAATTTCAGTGATAGTTTTTAAAAAGAATTGTAGATTTTTTTAATTAAAAAAAGATTCTTACCACAAAAAAGAATGCACTTTTCCTTAGTCTGGTACTGTGATCATACATGCACATGACCCACTTGCCTATGGCTAAGAAGTATGTTGCATAACCCAGTGCTCATGGTTGAATCAAAGGTTCGATGCTTTCTTGTTATGACATCATGCTTCCTTGCACTGAGTAGCATGATATTTCATGCATCAACTTAACACTTCTGAAGTAATGCCTCAGCCCTTTGCATCTTTCACCACCCCCCCCCATCTTCATCCCCTCATTCCTCCTGCCACAAAGGCTCACAGCCTGTCTGTCCCTCACTTCCTCAGGGAAGGACACAAGAAAGTGAAGTGCGGAAAAGGAGGGAGGGGAGCCCAACACATTTCTGAAATTTTTTTGTGAAATAACAAAGTCCTCAGGGGAGTAAAGAAGTAACACCGAAATATTTAAGGGAGAGCATCTATTTGTAAAAGATCGTACAAGTTTACACATGAGATGGAAAAAGCAAGAAGAGAGACTCAGAGGAAATCAGCACCAATGTACATGACTAGCAGCCCTAGATGAACTGATTCTGAGGCCAGCCTCTCCTGAGACAGTGCCCTGGACACTCAAGGGCCAGAGTCCTGAGAGGAGACTTTGCAGGGTGGTCTGGTTAGATAGCAAGAAGGCTGGATCCAGTGTCATAACAAGGCATGACAATTGTGGACTGGCGCTTGTGAAGTAAGAACCAGAAGAAGGAAAAATGTCACCACCACCTATAGGGACCACGCATCAAGGCCCAGGAGGCAGATTTTCATGATCTCAGGAGCCAAAGTCCAGGGTTCAGGTGGAAAAACTAACCCATCATGAGATTATCACGAATGGGCAGCCTCTGCTTCTCACCTTCTTAGGCTCAAATGATTCTATTAAACATTCTTGTGCCTGTTCTGGAATGGAGACATCTATCCTGGGTAGGAAGCTTTCCTGTTGACCAAGACTGCATCTTTCCTACTTCAAAGAAGTAAGTGTTTGGAATAAAAGCTAAGCCAAATTAGAAAGGAAGAAGTGGATTCTGTAGAACCATATGGGGGTGATAGTGGGAACTGGGGGGGTGAGGAGGGTGAGGGAGGGCCAAAGAGGGGAAGAGGCGGGAATTGCAATTTTGACATGATTTACATGTGCACGAGATACTCAAGTGCTCAATGCACTGTGTATATACATTGTGTATATGTACATATATAAATAAAATAGGAAAAGAATAAATTCAAAAAGAGGAAAAAGTGGAGATATACACATATCACATAATCACATATAATGTATATTCCATACATTCAAATATGCTTGACATGCTCATCCTTTAGAATGAGAAGACACATCACTCTTTGTCATTATGGCCCAAACTCTTGTTGATTAAATACACTGGATAAGGACATCACAATTGCATTTAAGTAGGTTACCTAAGCGGTACATATTTTGCAATGAAATACATTCTATTTTTTTAGGAAAGAAACACATTAATGGCATAGAAACAACCAGTTTCACAAAGAACTTAGAGTCACTATCATCCATTTCTCACTGGATATGAGAAAACAGCCCCTTTGAGTGACTTCCTGGGACGCATACTCGACACGACCCTGTGAGCAGCCTCACCGAAGCCCAGGAACTGTATGCTGGGATGCCTGGAGTCCCGTCCATTGATACAATTTTCATTTCCATATCTATTTTGAATTTTATTTAATGCTGCAAGTATTTCACTAGAAAACAGTCTACTAAAGTTCTGGGTCAAGGCTGGCAATTAGAATGATACTATACCTGGAATCACTGCTATTCTCCATCTCCATAGGCCCAGGTGCTTCAACATGTTCTGTATGTCAGGAACGAACAAAAATCCCGTAGCCTGGCACCGTCTGCAGGGCCAGCTCACTAAGGCTGCCTTCTTGTTTCAGGTCCAGACTCTTTCTTTCCACGAGGGGAGAAAAGGCCTATCTGATCATTCCTCAGGGACTCTTCCATCCTGTAAGTTCTCAAACAGAGAGTAAAGAACATCCCGCTCCTCTAATACGTGAATTTTTTCCCATCAGTTCAGGAACTTTGAGAACTGGGTGAAAGTTGTTAGCATACTCACAGAGGAAACTGCATGTTTCTCCCCAAAATAGGGAGGGGATCTCACTTCACTACGAAAACAAATATTTATGTGTCAGTATATTATACACATGTATAATATATGAACATACACTTTTGGTATAAAACCTCTGAAAACAGGTATTTTAGATGTAAAATGAGAACAATTAAGAAGAAGTTGGGACACAAGAACAAGCAAGGAAGACTGCATCCTAATTTGTGCTTTGACGGCATTAAAGCCATCATGCATAGTGAACTGAATAGGACAAAGAAGGTGAGATATCTCCTGGCGTCTCTAATATGAGAAACTCAAAGTGCACACAAGTGAGGAAGTAAATAAAGGAGTGATGAGGGGAAGTGGGACCTGGGTTTGTGGAGAAGAGAAAGGATGAGGGAGTGAGTGGGTTGGAAGCGATCGTGATCTGATGTGTGCACGCACTCGCACCTCAACTGTAATGTTTATGGGTCACAAATACATAATAATAAAAAGAAGAGTTCTGAGGCTGCAGCTATAGCAATTAGAGAGCTTGTTTAGCAAGTACAAGACCCTAGGTTCAATTCCCCAGCACCACGTCGGCACGGCAGCACACACCTGAACTCGGGAGTTCAGGACCAGTCTGGACTAGAGTGAGACCATGTCTCAAAAACAAAAAAGGAGAATTTAGGGGGAAATAAATTTTTAAAAAACACTAAATACCCAAAAAAAAAATCCTTTTTTTTTTAGGCATGGTCAGTTTCCAGGCTGTTTCTGAGCTTACTATGGAGCCCAGGCTGGCCTAGAACTCAGGGCAGTCCTCCTGCCTCAGCCTCCTGAATGTTGAGATTACAGGTGTGTGCCAATAACCCCAGCTTATGCAGTGCTGAGGAATCAAAACTAGGGCCCTATGCTTGCTAGGCAAGTACTCTAACTGCTGAGCTATAAAATGGCCCAAAAATTCGAATTTTAAAAGAAAAGCTTCCTATTCACTGATAGAAACATTTAAGGCTTACAGTTGAGAACAATTTAGTTAACATCACAGAAAACAGGCCTAAGAATTACTCTAGCATAAGAAAACCTGTGATGTTCCGGTAAACTATTAGCAAGAATATATTAATAGTCTTACAGCATATGGAACTGCTCCTGGTATGAAGCAGCCAGCAAGCAGTAGTGACAGGCATGAAAAAAGCACAAGCAATAAAGATTAAAAAGTTTTTCATAAAAAGGAAAATATTCTTAAACTTGTTGTCAACAAGCACATTGCAGATTTTAAGAGAATATGGAAGACCAGAGCATGCAGATCTTTAAACGCCCATGGTTTAAAGAAATGCTAGATTTCCTAGGCTATTTCAGAAGTCCTAGTCTGAGTGGGGATATACACATATCGCATAATCACATGTAGTACGTATTCCATACATTCGAATATGCTTGGCATGCTAGTTCTTTCATTGTTTTTTAAATCAACATAATCAAACTCTACTGTGTGAGTACTTAAATTTTATTTTCCCCTTTCTTTTTAACTATGTGGTAATAATACATTTTCTAATAATGGATGAAATAATGGGGAGTGATTTTAGGGTGGATCTTATGAAAATATTACATAATTTACAAAACATGCTAATAATTTATAATGGTTCCACTTTCTTTACTTTTGTTTCACTCCAATAAACAAATTATATTTCTGAAAATATTATGTGTAAATCATATAACCTAATGGAATTAGCAGAAAGCCCTTCTCTAGTGAGAGAGAATGAAAAAATAAAACGTTCCCATTAATCAAACCACAAGAAAACACAAACTCAAAACAAAGAAAAAAATAAATAAAATAAAATAAAATAAAATAAAATAAAATAAAATAAAAAATAAATAATCTGACTATATCGCTGATAAACATGCATATGGACTGGGAAATTCAAAACATATTTCCCTATTCACTTTTAGCTAATTAATTAAAGCAATGAGTAGTTAAACAGAAATATTAGTCATTTACCTATTCATTCTAACCTCTTCCATAGGTAGTAGAAATAATAATTATAAATATTTGCAAGCAAGAAATAGAAAAAAGATCAAATCAATGTTTTCAACGAACAAACACTTTAAATTCCAGTTTTTCTAAATGACTTTCCTAAGTTTAATCAGTGTGCAAGTATTTCCAAATTGCTAATGGCATATTAAAATCTTTGCCGAAAGTTTTTTATAGATTTGTTTTCAAGACTTTTTTTCCCCCTAACAACACTATTGGAGTATTTGCAGTGCGTCTTTTGTTTGTTTGTTTGTTTTGTGTTATTTTTGTTTTGTTTTGGAGGTACTGTGGATTGAACACAGGGCCTTCAGTCTGAACTATATTCCCAGCCCCTTTTTATTGTTTATTAGGGACAAGATCTTGCCAAGTTACGAGGTTGCCCAGGTTGGGCTGGAACTTGCAATTGTCCTGCCTCAGCCTCCCAGAGTGCTGGATTAAAGGCCTGCACCACCAGGCCCAACTTAGTTATTTAGGCATGGTGTGATAGCTGCAGCTCTTCGTTGTCTTGGCCATAGTGGGGTTTGAACAGGAGGTCTCTAGCATAGCAGGCAAGCACTCTACCACTAAGCTATGTCCTCCGCCCTGTTGTTCTTCTCCGTTGAATTGCATGTACAAGGAATTCTGCACGAGACTCCAGTTTACTTGCAACTCTATAACACTAATTTTTCTCAGCTTGACAAGTAAACATAAAAGTTTTTTTCTGCCTTTTGAGTATCTTGATAAGAAAGGAAACATAAAAGTGATTACATATTGCTCCAGGCTATCTGAATCAGATCAGTTGTTCCTCCAGGCTTGTAGAGCCCCAGAACTCAAGGTGAGTGGAATGTCTAGATGACAAACTTACATACAGCTGTCGGAAGGAGCCGGCTGAACGAGGACTGCGAGCTGTGGATACTGATGTGCCTTCACCTGCGGCAACTGCACACTAACTGTCATACTTCACAGTTACTCACAGGGGCCCTGAGAGATCTTTATGCAGGTGGAAATTCTAAAACATCGTCTGTCATAACACATGACAATGAACACATTAAAATGAGACCTACCGTCACTTACTGTTCACTTGCTAAGTCCTAGCACATACATGGGTCCTATGAAAACACACCTACCCAGGTGACTAGGTAGTTACACTGTAGAACTAGGGCACACTTACTGCAGTTCACCCATTTCCCAAGCCAGAGATCCAGGAACTGCAGCAGACCTACAGCTATCCCTAAGTCCAGCTTCCCTAATCCCGACATACCAAGTACAATGAAGTTCTGTGGATTCCGCCTTGTTAATGCATCTCCAACCCATCTCCGGTCCATCCTGTAGACTATGTTTCCAATGCTGTTGTTTATTTCTGCCCTCATTTATGCTACTGCAACTATCTGGTCTCTAAACCTCAGATTTCTACACTTCCTGGAGTTGTCCTAACCTTAGAGTGAGATTTTTCTCACTGTTTTCTGCCTGTTTTTTTTTCCACAGTCCACAGCATCCACATCCCTAGAATAGAATGCCAGACATCCGTGATCTGTGGGCCTTTTTAGCTTTATTTGCCTTTAAGCCCACTCATATTCTATTCTCTCCTTTAGAAAGCACTACCACGTTCTGGAGCACCCCAGGGCACTGCACGCTTCCAGGTGTATGTTGCATCCTTTGCTTACGTAGCTCTTTCCTTTGCTCTACCTGGGCAGAGCAATCTATCCTGGAAATCGGACTATTTTGGCAATAGGAGTAAATAAGACATTAAAGCACAAAATGTAAAGAAAAAGCCAACCACTTTAATTACAAAAAATAAATAAATAAATAAAGTGTTCAAGATTGATGTCAACAAGTGTCTGGCCTGTTTTGCATCTGCCATGCCCTTTCGCCAGTCGAAATTAGCCTTGATAAAGGGGACTTCACACTCGAGGAAAAGGTTAAGCAGGAGGCTCCCAATAGTCCCCACTACCTCCATAGACCCAGAATTATTTGCTGCTGGGTAAGCCCTGAGCCTTCACAGTCTCTGAGCCAGCTTTGGGGAGCCACCAGTGAATCCACTCCTCCACACTTCCCCAGACAAAGAGCCTAGCCATGTTGTAGCTTTCTCTACTCAGTTCTTTCTGCGTGGCGCCATACTGACACTTTCCTAAGCATACAGGTGACCTGTTCTCAGTGGCTCAGCTGTCCCTGCCAGAGTGGCCCTGCACATACAGCTCCACACACCTACCACCCTTGAAAAGTTGACAGGGAGCCTGCTCTGAGTGGCTCATCCTTGAAAGTCCTTGGAAGAAACCAGGCAGCCCCACCTACCAGCTTGTGTCACCGGGAAGCACCAGTATGATCTCCCACCTGCCCTAGGTTAGCTCTACCTAACAACTCAGCCCACTGAGGCTCCTGAAGGCATTTCACAGCCCCCAGAGTTGAGAGATGCCATCCCCTCCTACCTAGGCCTACCAGTATAGCCCAGCACCCATGTAGCCCAGATGCTGAGGAGCAAAATTAAGGGAACTGATTATTTTGCCACTCAAACAGCCTTACAAGAAGTGTGGAACCAGTGGAGAGAGAGATACAGGAGCCAACCATGGCATCCTTCCCCATTGCAGGATGCCCAGGCTATAGTCAATTAGATTTGGGCATTGAAGGAGCTGTACATTGGACGAAGATTGGACTCTATCTACAGTAGGCCAGACCTTTTATAACTATCCATAAATAATGGCGTGAAATGGTAGGAGACAACCTATGAGGGAATCCAGAGGAGCGAAGTTTTCCTGCCTGGGAACGCAGGTAAACTTACAAGGATTGTGGGAAGAGAGCTGCCCTTTGCCTTTGAGCAGCTCCATGGCAGTATTGTGTCAGTAACAATTTGTTACATTCCTGAAATAACATAACTTACTACAACAAGGGATTGATCATGTAATTAATGATTCAAACCAGTATCTGCACCAGCTTAACCACCTACAACGGGTCCCTCTGACCACATGGTCTCTAAACTCTTCGCTTTTACATCTCCTCATTCTTTATTCACTCAACCAATAGCTCGAGTGCGCTGTAGGTGCCAGGCACCTGTGCCGGGCTCTGGCAGCACCATAGTGAAGAGGTTCCACACTCTCGCTGACTCCAGAGCATGATGACAAAGAGGGAATGAGTGCCCGCCTCTATCGGTGATGACACCGAGGGCACAGCAAGCCACTGTCTCAGGCCTCCAGGGCGGCAAAGGCTGCTGTTCTCCACTGCCAAGATGGCAAAACCAAGTCCTACATCCTCTCCTGTGTTACACTTTGATTCTTATCCCCTTTGAAAAGTCATCCCAGTTGATTATTAATGGAGCTTTTCTCTGCAGTGGGATTGAACGTTCGAAGAAAACCTTTCTGTGTTCTGTGCCATAAGCCATGTACATGTCATAGATAGAGATGTGCCCTGGGAACAGGCCCCCTCTACACAGTGAAGTTCTTAGGTAGAATCGCTAAGGCTTCCTCAGACTCTGTTTTCAAATACCAAAGACTAGATCACAATATTTGATAAACGAATGAAAATATAAGTGCTAAAATATCTCATTTTTAACATATGGCCACTGGGTCACACATGTCATTTGAGCTGAAGCAGGCAGACTTAACAGTAGGTCTTATTCAAGTTCAGTGTACAGGGAGGCTACAAATGATTTCAGCTTAAGTTTCTGATGCTAGCGTTCAGATGCAGTCTTCCTTGTAGCTCATTCAAGCCATGAAATTACATTGACCTCACCATTATAAAAGTCTTAAAAGATATTTTCTGTCTTTAACCACAATCATTTGGTGATTAATTAGGCCTCAGCAAATATTTCCTTGCAAACTGTAACTATATTTTACTATTATGGCTCTGATTATGTTATGATTGTCAGTCTTCTAATAGAATAATGGAAGATCTTGATTATTAGAGAGGAAACTTCTTGACTGTTTTTCTAGAAGCCCACTGTTATTCTCTGAGGCCTATAAAAGTGACACATTAAGTACTTAATGGAAGGTCCTGAGCTTAGAATAGACACTTATGCTTGGGCTCCCTTAGTGATTTAACCATGTTATTAAAAAAAAAAACCCAAACTATTTATGGAAAAAAATTTTCTTTCTTGCAGTTCACTGATTCCCTCCCTGTGTAATGGAATAAAGCTAATGGTACATGCTAGGAGCTATTTAATAAATAATACTGAATAAATCAGTAATAGATTGGACAGAACGAGAGTATTGCTCCTGGGACCCCTGCCTCCCCCAATCCCTACCCCAGCTTTGCTGGCTCGGGGAAATGCTTGCAGACCCTGCAGCCTTCGCTCATCACACCCACACGGCAGTGTTTGTCCTGTGCCCAAACTGCTTAGCTCTAGACATACAGGAAATGCATGTAACAAAGTCGTTACCCGCTTCAGCAGCTTACTCATACAACTGGAAACAGAGACTTTAGACATCCTCAGTGCTCGTGGCCCAAGTCCACGTGTTTTAAGAGTGTTTCTAATGGTGCTTCTGTGCCCACAAGGGCACTTACGAAAGACAGAGGAAGAAATACCTGGACTGAACGTGCTCCTGGAGGATGAGGAAAGCTGAAAGAAAAGATGTAGGCAGTAGGAAGAGAGGGTGCACAGGCATGGTGTCCCCAAACCCTTCCTTTTCTGCCTCCTCCATCTGCCTCATTCCTTTCTTTTTCTTCCCAGGTCATCAACCCTTTCAGATTAAAGCCTGCTTCAATCCCAATTACCTCCTAAAGGCCCTATCTTCAAATACAGTCACATTGGAATTAGAGTGCCAACATGTGAACTTTGGAACACAATTCACTTAACGATACCCCGAGTACGAGGAGTAGAGTATGCTGAACAGAAAAACTAGCGATCATTGCTTATGAAAGACTCAGATTCGGTATTTGGTTAGCAGCAGAAGCTATGCACAGGCAGAATCTGGGCACGCTGCCCGTATCCACTGCCCCGAGCAAGGGATCCAGCGCAAAGACCTGTGACGATGAAGGCCAAGGAAGAAAGAAGTGAGAAAGTGTCCTGGTCCTGAGACAGGAGCGAGAAAGAAAAACGAATTCACACGTAGTGAAGAATCAAAGTGGTTTTTCTGTGAGTGTGTGTGTGTGTGTGTGTGTGTGTGTGCGTGTGTGTGTGTGTGTGTGTGTGTGTCTGTCTGTCTGTCTGTCTGTCTGTCTGTCTGTGGTACTAGGGACAGAGCCCAGAGCCTTCACACTGAGCTACATTCCCAGCCCTTTATCATTTTTGACTTTGAGATGGGTCTTGCTAAATAACTAAGGCTGGATCAAACTTTCAGTCCTCCTGCCTCAGCCTTCCAGAGTGCTGTATTATAGGCTGTGCCATGAGGCCCGACTAGCTTTTTTTTTCCTCTGTCTTCTTTTTAGAAACAGATAGAAGAGCCTTAGTTGCATTTATAGAGAAAAAGAATTAGCCATTTAATATGTGGGAGAGGCAGAATCACTAGGCTGAGATGGCTAAAGGACCTTCATCTGCAACAGCTCAGGAGAAAAGCAACCGTGAGCTGGGGAACCTCTGGCATTCTCTCACAGTCACTAGGATGAGATAATAATAGCATATCATATTTTCACAAGGAGGCTAGTTTTGTTTTAACAGCACATATAATTGTGTTGCTTTCAATTGACAATAACTCCTAAAATATTCTACTATTTCTATTTTGCATAGAAAGAAACTAAAACAAAGAGAGATTAGGAGAGTTTTCCCAGGAATCACAGCAAATAAGTAGCCAGGCTGGGCTGAACCCCAGAACAAGCTCCACAGCCTGTGACTGCCACCTTGGAGTATAAAGTCAAACATGATGTGTAACTCCAGACTGCAAGTGCAGAGGGGCGAGGCAGGTGCCGAACACTCAACTTCTGTGGCAGGTGCCCCTGTAGGATGAAGCTCAGCCTGTGGAAAACGCAGTCTGGAGAAAGCCTGTCACAGTCTGCAAACACCTTCAATCTATTAACCCAAAAACACATGGTATGCTTTCATACATCCTCATTTAGAATAAGGTTTTTCTTAACATTAGCTAGGCAGGCGAACTTGGATTTCAGAACACAAGTCTGTCGGCTAAAAATTTCATCCTAATAATAGAAAAAAAATGACAAGATCTGCAAGAAAGGTCAGCCTTCCTCATTGGATAACAAATCATTTTTATTACATAGAACTGGTCGATGAGACAAATTGAAAAAGAGCTTGGTCAAAATGCTACTAACAACAAATTAATCTATTGTGTTTGGGGATATCGTTATTCAGGCAACTGCTTTGCGCAGATTTGCAGTGTTTTCCCATGAAAAAAAATAGAAAAAATGCTTTTAAATCAAAGCAATAGGGCCAGTTTTGCAAAAGGAATCTTTATGGAGCTGTTAAGTGTTCACAATAGTTTCATAATATAAAGTCCTGTGGTATGGCTCTTCAATGCCAGATTGGCTGTGTGGTCCCCACATCTCCCATCCTCAAGCCTTATTTGCCTTTGCCTTGATAGCAAAGTGACAAATTAGGGAAAAGGAGTGGAACAAATGTCACTCACACCCTTCCTGGCCATCTTGAGGCCATCTGCCTGTGAAGAAGAGACGTCCTGTTTTCCATCCCCAAGCTCGCAGCTGGGCTTCCCTAAGCTTCAATTCACTGCCAGGAACTGTTCCTATGGGGAGGGTAAACCTGTCTAACATAGGAAAGAAGCAATCACGAGTCGTATTTGTTGCCACACACAAGAGTGACCTTCAGTATCAGCTTTGTCTGTACTGTAGCTGATACCTTGTTTCCCAATTGCTGAATTCCCATACCTAACTCTCAAATGCTTACAAATTTGGATGAGAGGGACAGGTGCTATTTCTTGAGCCTCTCAAAAATTGCATATTTAAGGTTGAGAAAAGTGGACTGTGTGGCAAAAAAAAAATTATGCTCAAATAATGAATCTCAGCAAACCTATGGGAGTAAGAGTTAATAAACACGCATCCACTTGGTGGTGAAATCACTGGGCAAAAACTTTATGTTTGAACACATCACAGATCAAATCCACCCTCAACATGTTGGCTTAGCATTTTAAAAAACATATTAATAGAATTTAGTTTTGTGTAAGCCTAAAACAAACAGGCTCCTCAGAAAAGATCCACACCAAAATGATTTCCTTCATCAGCAGCCATGCCCTCTTTTTCATCCTGACACTATGTTCCACTAGAATTGTACCCATTAGCGTTTGTGACCTATGTCCCAAATGAACAAACTACATGGGTCACCAGGCTCTCTAAGCTATAGCCACGAGTCCAGTAGTTCACCCAGGACAAAAGTGTGTGGCTGGGAACTTTAGTGTGTGTGCCACAGATGGCGTGAGTACAGACTTCCAAGTCCAGAGCTGACGAGTTTAGTACCTCTCTTTTATCCAAAGGAGTTAGCCCACGTATTTCTCAAGAAAAACAAATACACGAGCTCACAACGGGGAAAAAAATCTTAGTGATTTTCTTCCTGCTTTCTTCACGGTGCCCTCACATGGTTTATTTCTCTTCTTCCTGGAGTCCGCAGCCTGCCCTTTACCGCGGTGTTCTTCCCCCTCTCCGTCTCCTCTGTCTTCAGTGTGTGTGTGTGCCTTCATGATCTGCCCTGAACCCTTCCGACCCCCTTACAGCTTCATTCTACTCCATCACTGTTCTCATGGTTCCAAATTAGCTGTCCACATACATATGTAGTTGCAGTGCTTCTGCACTGATAACCCTGCACTAAGTTTCTCCACAGGCCCCCAGTTGGACAGCCTTGGACAAGGTACATGCGTCATAACATCCACCAACTACTAGGATTCCCTTCCTAACCCACCAAGATGGGTGGCTACCAGCATTAGGCCAGTGACATCTTATCATGACTCTTCCGCTTTCGTCGGTTTTCGTTAAGTTCAATTTGCTTGGGTTTTCTCTGAAAGTTCCTTGGAGTGGCTTCTCCCACTCTCGTTTCATGTGCTTTGTTTTTGTTTTTGTGATTTAATTCCTCACCTTACCCTGCTTTAGCAGGCTATGTCAATTATAACAGGAGGCACAGAGACACAAAGGTCGGTAGAAGCCATGTGAGATTCTCCAGCAAGTAAAATTTATTCTTGAATATCGTAAAGAAAAGACAAATGAGGACACAAATACTTGCCCCGATTTGAACATTCCACATACACACATGTCAAATGTCAGGTGGCACTCTATAACTACACATGATCTTATGCCTTCATGCGTCAGTTAAAAATTATTCAAAAGCAGATAACATTAAAAGCTACATCAATAGGAATGAACGCTACTCATTTTTAAAAATTATAAAAGTATTCTATCTAAAATGGCATGTGGTACCCCGTAGCTACCTTATGTATACATGAATATAATCATGACTAGCATGTTATTTTTTAAGTTGTCATTTTACATATTTATTTCTATTTTTAGTTAGCTATATTCTCGGTGGGGGAGGGGGAGGTGCGTCCCAGGGCCACTTGTGCTCTAAGCCGCACTCACCTCTGTGCCCACCGCGGCCCCTCTGGCAGACCCACCGTGCTCCACATCGTGGTCCACAGTGAAAGCGCTGGGCTCCCCTCCTCTCTCGGCATGCTCTGCAGCCCATATTCACGGGTTGTCAGAAGCTGCTCACAGGGAAACCTGCGGCGAATAGTACAACGAAAGCCAGCCTCAGTTTAACAATAACAACAAAGATGTAGGAAAATATGGGGGGAAACCTTTGGTGAATATCCCACTGAAGGGATTGGCTGGATTCTCAAAGGAGATATCAAGATTTGACTACTGTGAACCCATTAGAGGAATAGGAAGCTGGGGTAGAGTGGTGACTTGAGTGAAATGACTTAGGTGCGGAAGATTAATATGTTAAACACCGTATGGTTTCTCGGACTTGGAAAACCCAGAACACGGACATTCTCTGGAACCATAGGAAGTGATAGCCAGAGCCGGGGGAAGGGACAGGGTGGGGATGGGAGGGTAGAAGATGGGAAGGGATTGTGAAGTCGATGTGATACATAGATGTACAAAACACCCAAATTCATTGTAAATACTAAGTATTACATCTGTATATTAATAAAAATAGTGGGGGGAAAAAAGCCAGGATTCGTTCTTTGCCTCTGTTACACCAAATAAGAAAGAATTTGTTTAAGGAAAGGAAGCACTGAACAGGCGGGATGCTCCCGATCATCATCCTCCCGCTACCCTGTGCCAGCAGGGAGCAAGCCCGACCCCGGCGAGTGCTGGCCCAAAGCAGGGCCCCCCACTTCCAGCAAGGTCGCGGGGTCTGCACGCAGGAACGCGGCCATCCTCGGGCCACTGCGCCACCTGAGTATGAACACCGAAGTGGGACTTCTGGGTAAAAGAAAGGCTGTCTATCAAGGGAGGAAATCCGGATTGCAGTCCGCCCTAAAAGTGAGGCATGCAGGAAATACTAAGCCAACAAGTATTTCTGATGGAAACAAAAAGGAAGTTCAGAGTCTGAGCGGCCATGGCGGCTGTCCCTAATCAGCACACCAAATATTAAACACCGAGGACTACGTGTAAAAAACACAAACTCAAGTTTCTATTTCCAAGTGAAGATTCTGGTAAGATTCAGGGTCTTAGCAGAATTTACAATAATAGCGATTAGAGTAAAGCTATTCCTCCATTGGAGGAAGGCCTGGAACCTGTCGCAAATAAGGAAAGGGTTTTGTTTTTTCTACCCTGAGAGTTGAAGAAGAGATGGGGGAAGTTGTATGGCAAATGAAGAAAATCAGACTTGTACGGGGCTTTTAAAAATGACACTCCAGAGCTAACCTTGCAAAAGCAGAGAAAGGCACATTCTCAGCAAGGGACTAAAATGAACAAAGCAACTGCGGCAGAAAGGAGTGTGTGTCCATCTCCCTGAAACTGTGTGCATCTGCCTGGGAGGCCTAGGTGTGTGAAGGCTGTGTGGGGATGGGGAAGAGGTGGGTGGGGCCTCTCGAGGACCATCCGAAACAGCCGCCACCTCGTGCAGACGCTGTTAACAACAGCTTGAAGAAAATTAAACCTTTTTTAGAGGAAAAAGAAAACTAAATCAGCATTATGCATTGTATATGCTTTAAAAAATGTAGTGTTGCTGAAGCTTGTGATTCCAGGAACTAATACTAAAATATTAGTCTGATTTGAAAACTACCTTGAGCTAAGAAATGTGTTAATTATGCTCATGCATCGATCTACTTGATCTTCAGAGGCTGGATTAGGGCTTAGCTCCATTTTTTGGATGACAACATGGAAGCTACTCGTACAGCTATGTAACCTGCATGACCTCATAGCATTGTTCTGTGACCAGACTGCCTGCCGTGTGACCTAAAGCCGACCAAGTCCCCGAGTTTGTGCTGTTATTCATTGTGCTCTATTACTGCTCAGTATTTGTACTAAGTAACATAAATAAAGACACTTTGAAAATTGATAGCGTCTTACTATATTTAATGGAAGGAAATGTCCGGGCAAGTTTCAACTATCAATTTTCCCTGTAACGATTTATGGAACAACACTGATATATGTTTTTGGGACTGCCTTGCAAATATGTCTTAAAAATTATTTTCCTAATCATATATCTTCTAGACATTTATAATGTATTTGAAAATTAAAATATTGATTTAATTCAGGTACCTTTATGATCATCTTGCTTTATGGAATTTCAATTCTAAAATGCATAGATTACTCTTCCGCCAAGGGTACAACCCAATCAGGCAAAGACCTCCAGCCACACACAAATCCTCTGCAAGTCTTTTTCTGCAACGTTAATACAACAAATAAAGAATATATTCTAGAATGTTTAGGGTCCTAAAAGACCTAAGCAAACAATGCTTTAAAGTGGCCATCTTTATTTCTCCAGTATGCATTCTTACCAAATATAAAACCATACCCTACTGTTCTTGTTTAATCAAATTCATTAACTCAATCCTAAAGGATTATCTTCTAGAGTGGACAGTTTACAAGTGTAGCCACACTGAGTCTCCCCATGTATATGAAAAGCCCTGGCTGAATAGACTCTATGACATGCTTCAAACTTATCCTAAATGTTACTAAGTTTTGGCTTCCCGGGAGAGTAAAACAATTGTAGCAAAGACCACACACTGCCCAAGGCCAGAATAGCATTGGGCCACTTGGTTACTTAGTTACAGCCAATCAGAAAGAGTTAACACCAATCTGGCATTTCTGGGCCTGGGGCAAAGCCAAAAAATTATAAGTAGTTGCCCAGTTACAGCTAACCAATCACTTGACACCTCCTTAGACCCTACCCAGGCCATTAAAACACCATGCTTGGTTGGTCACATTCAAACGGCTCCTAAAGATCATGACTGGGTCGTGACAAAAGTTATGGCCACTCTGCCTCGTCTGAGTGGTCAGCATCGCCATCATAAAAACTGTGTACTTACAATTGGTTCTATGTAAAATGATGATGTCCTTATGTCACATCCCCTGTAACCACCCCTGCCCCTACCTCATAATAACCCTGCTCAGCCTTTGTTCCGGGCTCTCCTGACAGATCCACAGCATTGGTGACATCTCAGAGCCCGAGCTTAAGCCCAAATAAAAGCTCTTTGTTCTTGCATGCGTGGCTGGTCCCCTGGTGACCTGGGGCTCCCCAAAATCTGGGCGCAACAGTATATACAAATCAGAAGTAGAATGTTAATCGGATGTTAATCAAAAGCTATATCGCTAGTTGATTTATATCTGACATAAAACAGGAACTTTTTCCACAAGGACAAAGTCTCCTTTCTAATTGTGGCAAGCAGCGCAGAGACCACCACAATCAGTGTGGTAAGGAACATGAGCTCTTGTTTGGCTGACACACTATCTGCTGACCCCTCTCCCCTCGAGTTTCCTCCCTGATTTTTCCTGCGTGGTGGTGGAGCCCCCGAGCCGCCCATCCCTGCCCCTCCGACACTCGGGTTTGGTTCTTACTGGTCCCTCAGGAAAGCCGCTGAGTTGCAGCAATCCATCTGCCCTCCTCCCAGGGAGGAAGGCAGCTCGCCGCCTGCTGCAGATTGGCGGTGTGGATCTGCAACAGGCTTGTTTTCTGATAGATGTCATGTTTTCCGGGGCCTCTGTCAGCCACTTTGTATTTATAGCCAATGAGGGGATCGATTCAACTCCAGTGTCTGATGCTCAACCGAACCAAGATAACTGGGCACTCACGGTCTGATGCAGACGCTCGATCCTGCGCCTTTGTAGCACTACAAAAGCCCACCGTCCAAAATAAGGAGTACTCCACATCTATGCTGCCTTTTTCACTTGTGTTGGACCAAAGCTCAAAATAATGCAGAGGGCTTGGGGAGTCCGAAGGGTACAAATGAACTCTGCCACTTTAACTTGTAAATGTGCATTAGGAACCTATCAATACATACATTGATACATCATTTAGTTTCACAGTTTACAAAAATAATACACAGGATTATATAAGGAAGGAAATCTTATTTTTGTGCCATGCCCACACTAGCCATACCATCGGTCATAGACCTGCAGCTAACCTTCCTCTTATTGTAAGCACAGCTCTTAGCAAGTTCAACGTGTCCCTATTTGACACATGGATGAGTAAAGTCCTCTACTCCTCTGCCAAACAGGGAAACTGGGCAAAAAAAAATTTTAATGCTTTTAAAATTCTAAATGCATTTATTTGTTTATTGCCAAATTGATCCGTTTGTTTAGTCTTGACTTCATTTCACTTCCCCTCAGGAAAGTGGGGAGACATTTAATTGAGTAGAAGGACACAGCTATCACACAACCATAGATTGAAGATAAGACCCCAGAGTATGCAAAAGGAATGCACTAATGCTTCTTGCACAAGTATTTCATCCCAGGAAACACATAGCTAGTGAATACTTATATAACACGCTTACATGGTAAGTGTGTGCATATCCCCATTTGTGCACACGTTAAGATAAAGGAATAAGACTCCAAAGAAAACGGAGGTGGAAGGAGGGCAGTGCACCCGGTCAGTGCCTTGAAATCTGAGCCTCGGACCAAGCTCCTCAGGAGAGCACACCCTGGGACTGCATATCTCCTCGTTTGTTAAGACAGTTGTCTTAATTCTAAAAAAAATTACTTATATGGCACACCATTTTTGAAGTTAGTTTATAAACCTAAGCATTCTAATAATGTATTCTCTGCTGTCTCTCAAAATGCATAGCATTTGAATCTAATGAAAGTAACTAAATCCAGCTCCTATATGTTACATATACTAAATGCAGTATGCATGGTATGCTGCCAAACGGAAGCCCCCTTCCCAGCCACTAGTTTCCTTGAATTTCATTTATTTGCTACATTTCTACATACTTTAGGCCATGTATTTTCTAAGTACTAAGTTTGCTGAAGTTACTGAAAATAAATATCTCTTTTCTTTAGAAAATTTAAATTAGAAGGAAAAATTTTAAAGCACACATACATAAACAGAACTCGTATCACTTCCTGTGGTCAAATTATGTTCACTGTGCTTTTTTTAGAACAGTGTTGAGTTAAACAAATCTCTTCTCATCCCCAAGTAATTTTTTCAATGCAATTAAATGCATGAGAAAACATTTAACAATGGAAATGGTTACAAACTCAAAGAAAAATTCTTCTTTATTGCATAAAGATAACAATCTTAAACTTCTAAAAATAGTTTAATGGCAATAAAAAGAAAAATTGAGGCCATAGTTAAGAATAGTATTTTGAGAAAGGAATTTGATTTTAACACTTCAGTGAGGAAAAGAAATTCTGTGTCTATATATACTGAAAGAACTTCTTGTTGTTCCAGTGTTCCTCATAAACTGGTCAGGGAAAATGTCCATCAGTTAGATTGAAAAACAAACATGGGGCTGTACTACTGCAATCATTACCCACCATGGTTGCATTTCTTAACATAAGAGGAATGTTTTTAAATCATGAGAGCCAGGCCCAACCTCAGGCTGGTGAATCTTGGAAGAAGGAGTAGGAACAGACGCTTTTTAAAGGCTTCCCAGGTTTAACTGGTCACTACCTAAGTCTTTGCTATGGTTTGGACAATTGTCCTCCAAAGGCCCATGTCTTGAAGGGTTGATACTATTGGGAGGCATGGGGTCTTTAAGAAATGGGGCCAGTGAGAGATCTTCAGGTCTTTGAGGGTATGTCCTCAGAGGAAATGGTGCAACCCTGGTCTCTTCCACTCTGTCCCTCTTTTTCACATGTCAGCCGTGAGGTGAACTTTTGTTCTACCACACACTCTCACCACAGTATGTGGCCTCACCACTGGCTCAAAA
>PVKB01008094.1:0-21837 GCA_004027205.1 Ctenodactylus gundi | reverse complement strand
TTTTTTTTGTGATTTTGTAAACTGATCCTATTTGTCATCAAATATTTTATCAGTGAGTGTTGCTTAAGACAATCTGCTGGAAATAGACACATGTATTTCCATTTTATTTAAATTACCATTTGATTTATTAATAAAAATTCAAGTGGAAGGTTTGGATGGATTTTATTCAAAGAAGTTTAGAAGCACAGCCTTTTGCAGGAAAAGTAGGACAAAAAGTTCTATCTCCATTTTATTGTGTTACCCAAGATAAGGCTGGACCACAAATTTCTGTGGACATATTGCAATGGCCTTGCCATTCTCTCGTCTCCCATCTGCATTTCCCTACCACCTTCTCCCATAATCTTCTACATACTTGAGGCATGAGAAGGAGGAAATGACCCTTTAAAAGCTAATTTCAATTACACACCGGTAGGCAGAATCTGCGCTGTGAGTGCCAACGAAATATATGTGTCAAAAATGCCACCTTCGGTCTCTCATTAATGCTGACTTAGCAGAAACAGCTGAAATTTAGGGCAAGTCAGAGTTCTTGCTTCTTTGTCCTATTTTCAGTGAGAGAAAGAATTGAGGACAACTTAGAATTCTTTCTCTTGCCCTATTTTATTGTATCTATGTTTATTCATATTCAGCAAAAGGAATTCCAATTTTAGCCTTTGGTTTCTTTATTTCATTTTCCCAAATTAATTTTTTTTTTCATTTTAAAATTAATATGCATGGTTAAAGAAAATGGGAAGATTATAAAATCTAGGACATAGACTTTTAACTGGCTTAGAGTGTCACTGACAGGGAACTCCAATCTGCTTTCGTTAAACTCTGGAATACTCCTTTGTCATATACTTAGTTTTATGATGTATTTGATTTGTTATAAGCGTAACACTCATGAGTTTGGTTTTTTATCCCCTAATTTTATGTCAAAAATTTTGTCTTCACTATTATTGCTTTCATGGCAGTAACGTGTTCAATAACTTCTAATCTATTGTAAAAAAATGACTTATTTAGCATTCCTCTTATGCAGTAAGCATTTATTTTCTTCTAATTTCTTATATTTTACAATTATGTGTCATTTCTATTTTTCCTTTCCATCATATTATATTTATCAGAAAGAACCTCCAAAAATGAAATTAATATGTCAAATTTTAGAAATCGTCTATGATGCTACTATAGAGGATTTTAGTGTGCACGTACTGGTTAGGAATAGGCAGAGAGGAACAGATCAGTTATGAATGATTCTGGTGTATGCATTCTAATTCCACCTTAAGACTAATTTTACTCTTATACCATTCTCATTCTCTCCATAGCATTTTTGTCAAAATGCTGTGCACGTTCTGATATTCAATCTTGTGAAAATGTATGCAGAATTTGATTTAATACATCTGGAGTGGGGTCTGAAAATCTACATACTCCAGGACAATGACTGAAATAAAACACTTGTCTCCATAGTTCTTACGGGAACCGTGGTGAAAATTATGCTACAAGGGAACTGAATATAGAATTACATTTCTTTTCTTTACACAATCAAGATTTTTAGTAATCTTGTGTGTCCAATCTTTTCCTGTCTGTCATTCTTGCTTTATAACGTAATTTACATTTTCCTTCCTACTACTCACAGACACTAGATTCCTGTGTAAACCACCACCCCTCTGATTAAACTGGGGTAAATAATTGTAGTACTTCCAGTTAGGCAAAGAATTGGATTTTACACATCAAAATGGGGTCACATGTGTTTAAGATTACAAAATATGTGTTTTATGGATTTTCACAAAAAATTAAAACTTGAACTTAACAAAAGCCCTAAAGTTATAATAAACCTCTATATTGACTTTCAAGTCATGCAACTCATGAATTTTGCATATTAATTAATTCAACTTTGCTTACCATTTTCCTTGATCTCGTTGTTCAAAAGCAACACACTTTCAAGTCCTTTTCACACTGCCACGTCTCTGGTCTGTTGCCTGCTTCCGTGTTTCACCCGTGAGATCCCTGACTCTTGCTTGGGCTAATGTGGTCAAACAAACTTGACTTTCCTGTTCAGATTTGCACTACTAACTCTATTTGCTATCTTTGTCTTGTAACCTATATTAGAAAGTTCCATGTATTGCCCCCAAAATAGCGTTGGAAGCATATTAATCCGCTTCTTATACTAATAAATTATGATCATTTTATGTTGCTGGGCAAGATCTTTTGGGGCTGGGGGCAGATTCCCGCTAAGTTGTACTGAACTCCCTGCCTATGTTTGGACTCGAGATCCTTCTGGCTTAAGTTCTGCAGCAGCTGCTACTACAAGTATGCACCACTATGCCTTGCTTTAAGCTAATAATACTTTTAAAGACACCTCAGTGTATTAAGCAGCCTTCTTGTCACAGAGACACAAATCCCTACATCCACTACTTGAGGAGAGAGAAGCTTAGTTTGGCTCATCATTCAAGGAATTCGGCTCCAGGTCAGCCAGTTCCGAGGCGTGGTGCAAAGGCCAGGTGGAGCAAAGATGCTGAGTTCATGCCTTCCAGAAAAACAGACCAGGGTAATTGTGCAAAGAGAATCAAAGGCCAGGGGCTCCATATAGACACCAAGGTTGTGCTTCCACAAGAACACACCCAGAAAGATAATTTATAACACCCTGGGCGACTCCCAAGCCAATCAAATTGACACTTACATTAACTATTATAGTAAGTAGGATTTTCAAGAATATTTTTCAGTGATTTAGTTCTACTGTAATGCCTTTGTCAGTTTTCACATCCAGCTTACACTGACTTCATAAAACAATTTTGACAGTACTCCACCTCCTCTACTTAGCTGAACAATGTTGTATACGTTTGATATTTATTTCCAAAAAGTTGGATAAAATTGGCCAGTGAAACCAGTCTAGCTGAAATTTTTGCGTGTGCATTTTTGTAGTCACTGATACAACATGGAAATTGTATAGAAATCTATTTCAAGGTTCTTTTGTCTTCTTGAGCATTTTGGGTCAAATTTTCCATTGTGAAGAATTTTCCCGTCTTACCTAAGCTATTATATCACTGTGCAAATTGTTGTAATAAGTCTTCTTATCAGTTTAGACACTTTCTGCAGGACTTGTAGCAAGCTCAGCTCTTTCACATCTGTTGCCCAAAAGTTCATTTGCTCTTTAATTCTTCATCTCTCCTTTTTGTATCCAACACTTTTCTTGATCAAACTTGATACAGTTTTACTCATGCTATTAATGTTTTAAAGAAACCAATGCATGAACTGCTGTTCTCTATTGTCAATTTCTTCCTTCATTTATATCTGCTCTTAGATTTACTTACGTACCTAAAAATTTCTTTAAAATGTACCATTTCTTAAAAATAAAAACACGAGAAGCTTTAAATAGTCCTCTAAAGGCACCATTTGCTGCATTTTGAAAAATTTAAAGTTATGTTTTCGGCATTATTATTTTGAAATATTTGCTGATCATTCCTGAGGATTATTTTGGCTTCTGGAATATTTAGAAATATGTCAGATAATTTGAACAGAAATGGAAGTTCATATAGCTCTACAGTGTATTTTATTTTTCATGTTATGTTTTTTGTTGGCAAAAATATGTTGTAAATGTATTGATATCTTTTTGTGGAATGACTTAAGTTGGTAAGATTTCACATCATTCTTGAAAATAATGTGTATTATTGCATTCTTCAATGCTATTTTCAATGCATATAAATTACTTGGAGATAATACAGATGGATTTATTTGTCCTGATATCTCTCATATTTATTTTTATCATATATTCATTATGTCTCTCTTTT
This sequence comes from Ctenodactylus gundi, assembly GCA_004027205.1. NCBI lineage: Eukaryota > Metazoa > Chordata > Mammalia > Rodentia > Ctenodactylidae > Ctenodactylus > Ctenodactylus gundi. The sequence goes on along the minus strand of PVKB01008094.1, from coordinate 18,079 downwards.
GAACTCCAAAACATTTCCCCTAGTAGGAGTGTACACCAGGTAGCACATTGAAAACCGTTGTTCTAGACAGAAGATCTAAAGCACTCAGTGTATATTAACTGTGTATGTTTTGAAGTCTATGTTACAGAATCAGAGAGGAATTAATTTCACAACCTACTACATGGTATATTGTGATTTGGGGGAAAGAACGTTGGACTTCTTTATCTTTTTTCTTTAATTAAAACATTAATAAATATCATTAGATTCTGCCTATGATCATTGGAGGAATTATGTCAAGTTGATGGGAATAGCAAACAGCCTGGGAAGAGCTTTCAGGTGTGTGTGTGATTGACTTGTGATCCAACGAATGAGAGAAGACCACCCATGCCAAAACCAGCCTTGAACTCCATAAAAAGGAAGAGAGAAGGAAGATCAGTACAGCTTCCTCTCCGGGGGAACTCCTGTCTTTCTTCACTATCCTGTCCAGACATTGATTCGCTCCTGTATTCACTTCATTGTTCTCTATCAGAGATCCCTTCCAATGTTCAGACCTTTGCCACTTCCTGGGGGCGATGATTCACAGCGCAGACTTGCATTGGCTGTCCTGACGTCTTGGGCTGGAGTTCTTCTTGTGTCTGAGCAGCTGGGGGCCTCTCCAGCTCTCTCCATGCATGTCTTTCATCTGACCATTTTGGTAGCTCCTCTCTCTCTCTCTGTCTCTCTCTGTCTCTCTCTCTCTCTGTCTCTCTCTCTTGCTCTCTCTATATCTCTTTCTCTCAGACTTATAAGCTCTCCAAATAAATATTTTTGTTTATATATAATTTCTATTAATTTTTCCTCTCTAAAATCCTTCACCAATATAATTCCATATCTCACAATTTTAAAGATTAAATAAGAAACTTTCTCAGGTACCTTTCATCACAGCCCCTGAAACAAAGCAAGGCCTTAAAAGATGATTGCTGCTAGCACGAGCATTGTATGATGTTACATAAAGGGTTAGTTTCCCTTCCTCTCAAAGACCAAAAACCATCATTTTGAAAGTGCAATGTTCAAAAGTAGCAGGCAAGTAGTAGCAAGAAAAGGTTGACTTAAAAATTAACGTGATGTCCATTAAGTTCATTTAAAATCTTTTATTTCTGGTTTCAGAATATTTGCAGAAATATCTGATTGGCCACCCTAGGATATCCAGACTCTAATTGCATTCCTCATCGCATCACTAATGTGTGCTTGTAATAAGCCTGATGCCAGATTGATAGAAGGAAAACAGAAATGTATGTACTAGGATGGAGGAAAATGATTAAAGGGTGGGGAGGTGGTATAAAAATATCTAATTTGGAAGAATTTCACCAGAGTAGAATCAGCAAATAAAAGCTGAACCATACCTAGTGACTAAGATACAAGAGGCATTAAAATGTATTAAAATAATATTTCAGGTGAATAATCTATTAATTTTTATCTGCACGTGAAATTTAGAAAGACATACCCTATCCATCTTTTATGATTAAGGAGTAGAAATATGATGGATTAGGCGTCTGTTTTCTGGCTCCTTACAGTTCACAATGAAATCTCCACAGTTCAAGCTCCATGAACCTTTGCTCGTTGGTCTGTGGTTCTGAGGCTTCTCTTTTCACCTTTGCGGAAGGTGTGACCATTTTCACTTTCTGCTCAGCTGTAGAGAGGTAGGATGCAGCAAGTGAGGACAGCCCATATGTAAGACACTGATGAAAGGGATATTTTTATTATGAGGGTGATGGAAGTTCAGGAAGGATGCAGAATATAGCACTGAACAATCTGAAGCCTGGTGTGGCAGGACGTGTTGCTCCAGTCTGTCGTTCACACCTGTCCCCTACCAAAGACTTACACCTGTTGAAGCAGAAGATCACCTGCAGATTTGCACCTGCCATATCCGCAAAGCTGAATCCAGACAAGTGCTGACCTGCCATTTTATAACTTTTAAGAAATCTCGTAGGGTTAGAGTTTGAGGATTAAAATGGGTATGTTTGCAATAAATCAATCTAACACAAACATGCACAAATGTTATTGCACATATTTATCAGCACCTACAAATTATTTTCTACATGTAAAAATAATAGAGCAAAGTTTTAGAAATAAAATGACATCCAAATCCAATTCCATAGAAAAAGTTTGCCGAGGTTACAAAGCTTAATCTTACATCAGAAATCATTGAACACTGTCTCTGTACCCAACATTTTAGAATTTTGTAAAAGTGTTGCAAAATGTGAAGAATTTATATATGCAAGAATTGGAATGGTCTCAGATTGAATTTTGGCCTTCAAATCATGAGTGAACTAAAATGCATTAAAATATTTACGGTGCCTTTATTGCTTATAAAAATAGACATAATAGTGTTACCTACCTTACAGACATAATAGCGTTACCTTCCTTATGGGATTTTAGGAGGATTAAATGGGATAGTGTGTTTTGTAGAATGTTTAGATGAATCTTCTCACGAACTACTGAAGTATTGTAGACAATGAGGTCCATGATGATGTTAGTAGTGTCACTGCTCTTGTGCCCTGTAGATATAGTGATTATTCATTTTTAAGAAAAGAATATTGATGGCTGGAAATGTTGAGTGATATTTCCAGAGCTTCCCAATTCCTAAATGAGAAGACAAAAATTTGGAGGACAAAACATTGCTTTCACTTCCCCATTGAAACTCGCAGTCCTAAGATACAAAACCTTGTTTTGAAAAAGAGACAGGAAGATATCACAAGCCACCTAGGGTTTGTGGCAGGATGATGTAGAACTGCAAAAATTTCACTAAAAGTTATCCAAAAGAAAAAAAAATCAGTCAAAATTAAAGAAGGCTATTTTGGAGAAGTATAGGAAGAAATCATAGAGAAAGGGATCTTAGCATGAGATCACAACATACATTGTGAACTTAATATCAACAATTTGTGAGACTTTGCAGGAAATCTGGATGGAGTGAAAGGCACAGTGGATTGAAAACAGGGAATTGTCTGTGTAAGCAGCATAGAGGAAACCCTCAGGAGAAGAATGTTATTTTGATAAATGTATGAGTCTTTCCTGGCTCTGATCTTCAATTTTCTTCTAATTGTTTAACATCAGCTCTTTCCCTCTATTTTATAGAAGAGACAGGGGAGGAATCTCACCATCCCTCATCTGTACACTGCATCATTGGCCTCATGATCTCGCCTCTAGCTCTTACTATACAGTCTTTTAAATTTCTTGGACACTACTACATTCTACATTTACCTATCATGTTTCACAATCCATTCTAAAATTAATTAATCATTATCTCCTGTCTCGCACTGTCTTAGTTTCCTTATCATTGCTAGGACACAATACCCAACATTCACAGCTTAATTTAGTTCACAGTTTAAGAAAGTTTTAGTCAATTCATGAGAACTTGACAATGGTGGGAAGATCCTGGAGGAGAACAGATGCTTACAGCATCACAAGAGGAAGGATCAGGGTTTGGGAGGAAGCTGAGGAAGGAGTGTATTCTTCCAGAACACACCTGCAATAACCTCCCCTCCTGCCCAGGCTCCACTTGCTAACAGCAAATGTCTAAATCCATAGATACGCATCATATCCAAATAACATTCCAGATTCAATCCATAACATACACATTCGTTACGTTCACAGTTATGTGTAAGTTCAGACCTTCTGTGATCCAGTTCTCAAGTTCTCATTTTACTGTTTAAGATTTGGATGTCCTTTGTCCAGTTTCCATCATCATTTTGCAAATCCTCAGACTCAGTTGGGGTTATCAGTATGTTATTTCCATACTTAAAACTTCACAGAAATTTTTGGACAAATATAAACAGCAGTGGCACCACCAACAACAAAAATGTTGCCTGTCCTCACTCAGCTGTAAGCTCAAGATCCCCCTTCGTCCCATGGGCAATCTTATTCTGTTTTCTTTTTCCAGTCACATCCACGACGAGTTTCCAAATTCTCACTACTCAATGTTTTAAATAGACTTTTTTATCCTTGCTTATAACTGAAGATTTGACAAAGTAGAAGCAGTTGAAAGACAATCTCCAACAGCATTCTCCATCCACAAAACAACCAGTACGCCAAGTTTCATATGTATGGTCTGAAAGGTACTTTCCAGTATCATAAGTAAGAAGAAACCTTCCATTTGGCATCTTCCCTCACCTCCACAAGCATTCAGGAAAGCTATTAAATTGACTTAATTTATGCTCACCCAAAAACCAAATCATTTGGAAGCAAAAGGTTTGATTTAAGAAAGATCACAATGACTTTACCGAAAAGTTGCTTTACAGTTAGGTTCTTTGAGTCCTCATCACAGTAAGCTCCTGGTCTCCCCTGCACTACACATGATTGCATGCTTTTCCCCCCTCTGTTGTGGTTAGGATCTGGAGTGTTCCCCAAAAGTCTCATGTATTTTGATGTTATGGATTGTCTATGGAACCATGTGATGTTGGGGGATTGGGGTCTAGTCTGGAGGGGTAGATTACAGTTAAGTTAGGATTAAAGGTGTGTGAGTTAAGACTAAAGGCATGTGAGTTAGGATTAACAGTGTGTAGTGGCCACACCTGCCACACCTGGATGCAGGAGGGACTAATTACTGGGCAGATACCTGAAAGGATACATAAGCTGCATCCTGCCTTCCTTTGAAAACAAAGACTAAGACTAGGACTTGGACTAGTCTCAACTAGTCTCAACTTGCCTTCCTGTTTGTGATGTCCTGGGAAGCTGCCTCCACCTCTACCTATGCCATGGACTTTGAACGCCAGCCACCCCTGAATGGACTGTGACCATACGAAACTGTGAGCTAAAATAAACCTTTCCTAAATTCGTGGATGTTGGGTATTGAGTCACAGCAATGAAAAAGTAGCTAAGACACCCTCCAAATCATGATCCATAATTAGGTATGTTATCTTTTAAAATAATACATGCATTTATTTTGTTTCAGCTTATCTCCATTCATTGCTGTGTTGTTACTCTTCTCATAAAAATTATGTGTTGAATAAATGGTATATAGCATCTAATCCCTGAACACCACATGTTGAAGAGCATAAAAGAGAAGATAGAAGTAAAAGAAAAAAGAATGCTGATGAGAAAGCGAAAAGTAACTAACGATGGGAAAGAGAAAAAGAAAAAAGAAAATGATCTGTGGATGGTTTGATATGATATCCTTATTCCTTCCTCCCCTTCTTTCTTGCATCAGGAACAGGTAGTAAATGACCTTTAGAAAATTGAGCGAAGGAAGAAAGCTTTAGCTGTTATAACACGAAGGTATTCTATTATGAAGGATTGCATTTAGGAAAGAATGGTTGATTGGCTGATCTTATATATGTCATGAAAATTTGTGAAGGATTTCTTCAATGTCATTAACTGCAGGGTCTGAGATGAGGACTGAGGCCACTACGAGGTATTAAGACTAAATCAAAAAAGAAATCAAATCAGGCAAACCTTCCGAGGAGTAAAAATTAATAAATAAATATGCAAAGCTATGTACAGAAAGCATGAATTGCTGGATGTGGTAACAAGAGTAGTAAATGTTGCACTCGCTCTTAGACAGGAGTGCAAGCAGTAATACAGGAGTGGCAAATATTAATGCATATTTTATAAGAACTGTAAAAATCTAATTTTGCTGCTCCCTTTACCTTAACGTTTTTCCAGCTGAGGAAAGCTCCTATCAAAAGTCAGCTTTAGAAGACCTTTCTTTGTTTATCAACTATCGTCAGTTATAACATCTACTATTTGGTGAATATGTCATTTCTGCAATAGTAAAAACATGGCACCCTTTCCATGGACTGAGTGAAGAGGTACTGGTTACTGTGGTAAGTTCTAAGTAAATTGGAAGAGGGCAAGTCTAGCAGGGAGGGGGCTTTGTTTATAGCCACACTGTTGACTCTCAAAGGTGTGAAAACACTGACCTTAAGAAAGCCATTTAGGTTCTCAGCCACATTATACTTGGAATATCAAACTTCAAGGACCATAAGATGTTTTTACATGTTAAAGACTGATAGAACAAGTTCCCAGAAAAGATTCCTGTTACATGACATTTGATTTTCAAACATCCCTTCCCTCCTGCTCAACAAGGCCAGAAGAACCCACAGAAGCTCCGGTGATGTGGGATAAATTTGTACACCGCTAATTAGCAGTGAGAGCCTTGAAAAGGCTCAGGATGCCTAGTAAATATTAGGTAAATATTCCTGATGAGACGCCTACAATCTACTTCTCATACTAGTACTCCCGGTGACATAATTTGTGCTTGTTTCTTGTTATGTGAGTCCTTCCTTCCCAATCACCAATGCAATAAAGAGATTTCAGAGGCAGGTGTTGTTATCTGTTCAGCTCTTGTTAATTTCTCTCTGAAGCGGACTTCTAAAGGGAGCATAGGAAGCATAATTTTAAAATGAGAAAAATTAGTTGACTTCAGGGCGATCTCACATTGCAGAGATTATAGAGAGTCCCCTTTGGATTAGAAGACCCTTGACATCCTTATCATGCAGCCTTATCTGAGATTTGTAGGACTACCTACAACATGCCCAGGTACACCCGTTTTCTTCCCAAGGAGGATAAGTTGACACGGAGCCTGTGTGATACATGGGAGGCCTGGAGTGGGGAGCAAAAGGGAAGAAGGGGGCTGTTCGTGTAATAATAGTCCCTATCATCCACAGAAATGGTTCTGTCTCCTGAAATTATTCTGGAAGGGGAAATTGGTGACATTTAATGTTCATAAATAATGTAAGCGTCTCCTTTCGGGTTGGCGGCATTGTCACGGGCTGTCAGAATCACTTCGGTATCACCCATCTCATCTCTGGACTTTGTTTCCATTGTTTCTTTATGAAAAGGAAATGGCGCAACGAAAGATACCGACGGATGAAGCTTTTGTTAGAAAAATCCGGTGGGAGTTGTAAAAGACAGGAGTTTGAAAAAAGTTGGGCTCTCTGGAGGCCCCTGCTTATTAATGGAATGGTAATGATTCCACTGGTGCCCAGCCTGAGGTATTGGATCTAAGAAAAGGGATATTTGTCACTCTTGTAAAGAATGAAAGAGGACAGAAATGCATAATAATGTTATCACTTGTTTGTAGACATTGAGTGATCATATCTCAAACAGAGTGCAGGCAGCGGAGACTGTTCAAAAATAAATTAATAAATAAGAATAAAAAAGAATCTTGGGATTACAGTGACAAAGAAACACCCCCAATAGCCTTCCATATCTGCGCCAAATAGAGTAAACATAGCATTATACTCATTTTTCTTATTCATTAGTGTTTCAGAATTGGAAACCTACTTTTCCTGTTTAAATAGAAGCTTATTCAAATCGAATGTAAATAGAGATCAACTTTTAAAAGTCTCACTCCTGCCCTGTTTCTCCTCAAATATTCATAAATGCGAGGGAGAGCGAATGGTACGATAATGAAACAGAAGCAGTTTTCAAAGCCACAGACCATGAGATACTGCATTTTTATTATTATTTAAAAGTAGCTGAAAGAGACCAGCTTACCTAATGTGTTAATAGTATTTTGAAGTTCAAAAGATAGTTCGAAAAGAATTTTGAAGGTGATATTCAAATCTTAGAAGCAGTTATCAAAAGAATTCTATACACACAGAAGTGCCAGATTCTTCAGTTCTATAGGTAAATTTTAAAATGAATTTTGAAGCATAGAATTCAAGATACTGCTTGTCTTTTAGGGTTTGGGGGAATTTGGACACTTCTCAAGCTAATAGAAACTGATGAAACAATTTCTTGGCAAGAGGTCTTTTTTTTGTCTCCCTTAAGAAAAAGGTATTTGTTAAAAAACCCATCTCTCAATGCAATTTAAGTTTGGCAAAAAAAAGGCTTGGAAACTTAGAGTCTCAGTCTTCTCATAGAAAAGAGTAAGTTTTTCTGCTTGTTGGATTTAACTACTTCAGATCTTGCAAGTAGTTGTTACACGTGGAGAAGGATGAAATGGAAAGATGGTAGAAGGGTTCAAAGTTTCTTGATGCAAAGTTCTGGAGATCTGATGTGCAGCACAGTGTCTGTAACGAGTAATACCCTAGATTGTCAACTGGAAAAGTTTACTTGCTATTTCTCGGAAAATTCTGACCTTGGCTTGAGTCTCCAGATATCGACTAGCTCCTGTCTTCACTTTACTGCTGTCCATTGCAGATTCTCAGTAGTTTCTGGTCTTTGCCTTGCTTTTTGGACAATGACCCACGGCAGACTAGCGCACGCTTTCTTCAGTCTTGGACAGATGTCCTTCTGGCACAAGGCTAAGCAGTTACTGGACCCTTCTGCTCTCACACATGTGTGTGGCCAATTTGGATTATCTCTCTCCTCAGACGTGTAAAGCCTCCAAATAATTTTCCTTTAACTCTGCTTCTCTTAGAACTTTTGACAATACAGACTCTAGTCCCAGGAGTGGTTCTCAAGAGACAGAATTATGACAGTGTTTTTCTCTAAGGCTGTGGTGATTCCTGGACTTAGATTCCTAATTTTCTGGGAACCAAAGTTGTTATGAGCTCTCCTCCTATTGATATAACGAATGGACCACATGATGTGAATTGATTAAATTAATACACGAAGTGGATCCATTTGAAACCCTAATTTTCTACTTGTAAGATGTGAGATATTTAGTGATTCTGTATATAGTTCATTTGAATATTTTTTGGAAAAGTCAAAATAAAGTTACTCTGGCTGGATACTCTTAGCATCTTTGGACAAACCAGTAGTTTAAAAAAAAATGAGCTCCAGATATGCACCAACAATTTAAACTCTTCTCAGCATGTACACGGTGTAATCCAAAAGACGAATGAGTTCATAGATTTAAATTCCCACATACAGGCATGCATAAACACCTTGAAAATTTCCAAGTGTGTACTGGAGAAGAATCTTCTACCTTTAGCCATAGGACTGAAGTTGATGAAAATCATGCTCAGACTCTCATAGTCAGAAATTGGTATCAGAGAAGTGAGATTGTTGCTGTGACTTTATTTGATCATGTGGTTTAAAAGTGTTTGGAACTGGTTTGAAGAAAGAGTTAGGAAAGGCTTCAGGATACTGGCTGGAAAAGCCTGGGAGTGCTCTCAGCTGAGCCTCATGGGAGATTCTAGTTGGAACTCAGAACAAAAGAATGCTGACATAGAATGGATTAGAGATGGCGAACTCAAGAAGTTTCAGGTGGGAAGGAATAATGTATTGGTAGGTGGTCTAAAAAGCCTGTGTGCTATGCTTTGGAAGAAAGTTGCTCAGCGTTTGCTCTTGTCCAGAGACTTTTTCTGAAGCTGAGATTAAGGCCAGTGGACCACTAAAACTGTTGAGGTAAATTGTAAGGCAGCCCAATGTTCAGGCTGTAACATGGCTACTGTTTATGGTTTCTATCCAGCTCTAGGGTGAAAGGCAGAAAAAATGGCAGAGAAAAATGACATTAAAAGTTTGCAATTTTGCCAGACTGAAATAGCCTGCTGAGGTGGAGAAGATGAACACAGTGAAGTTATAGAGATTAGCATTAAAAAAAGCAAGTACTTACAGTCAGGACTATAGGAAATATGCCTTGAGAGCATCTCAAAAGTCAATAACACCTCATCCTTACCTACTCAAGGATAAAAAGACAAAATATTTGGCTCTGTTCTACCAGGTCATGAGGACCTCTGTCTTTGGCTCCAGTTCAAGCCCTACCATGTGATTCCACCATTTCCAGCCACCCACCCACAAATGACTGTGACCTTCTGATACAGAGCTAAAATAAATCGTTCTTCCTTAAAGTTGTAGACGTCAAGTCTCAACAATGTGAAAGCAACTGAGACACTTCAAAATAGGCGTGTCCACGGACACCCTTGTTTTGTTCTTTTACAAAAGAGTTTTTATGTATATTTGAGTGTGACAGCATGGTGGTACAGGCTATATACAATTAGCAAAGTTCTCACTTTTCTGAAAGAACAGGCCTTGTGTGATCTTACCACAAATTACACAAATTAAAAAAAAGAAAGAAACCATAAAGAATGAGAGATAATTGACATATTGATTAGCTTTAAAGGCACAACCATTTGACAGTACATGTATTAAATATTTGCAGCTTTGTTAATTATATTCAATAAAGCTGAAACAAAATCCCAAACAGAAAGAGGAAGAATATCCAAAGATACAGAATAAAGCAATGCATACTGGGAAAATATTGAAGTATGAAAAATGAAAACATAGGTCGAAAAGATACAAAGAAGCACATATGTATCCTGTAAAAGTGTAGTTTTCCAATGAACAAAATGAGGATGATGTTTTCTAACTCTTTTATATTGAGAATTAATGATAAGTAGATAATAGCTTCTCTTATCACACAGAAAAAATAATTACATGAAGAAAATTAATTTATTCTTTTGTGGTACTGCTTTTATTCTATATGTATTCCATAACTTAATGTAATCCTGAAATCTAAACAATAATATTTTATTTTAAAAACAAATTAATGGAGCTCTCAAATAGTATTATGAGCAAATAAAAATGTCTGGGTTATATTTGAATTGGTCCATAGCATTGTCCTGTAGCAAGTCATGATGCCAAAAGTTATCGGTGGCTGGTTGATAGAGTGAACAGGAAGAGAATCATAATTCTTTACTGGATAGAAGACAAAAGACATTAGAAACTAATTAAAAGAAAGAAAATCATTTTCTTTTCAAAAATTTTAAAAGCCTATTTATCACACATGGTTAGATAGAAAAAATACATCCTACCTAGTCTGAAAGCATCTCAGTAATTTTTTTTTCCAAAAGTAATGTTTCAGTGTTCCCCATGGATAAAAAAGGTGAGTGATATCCCCGTGATTCATGGTGTGTGTGGTAGTGGAATGCATCCTGCTATATCCATAGGACAAGAAAGAGTGTGTATTACCCAGAGCACATGCCCAAGAAGAAACATAAGGCCTTAGATGGTCTTGAAATTGCAGGCAGCTTGGATAACGCTACACACACACATTCTCGTTAAAGCATATTGTGTCAACTGGAATATAAAGCTAATCTTCAAAATGCTGCATTCTCCTATTCCCACCCCCCCAAAAAAAATACTGGAGATTACTTTATCATACAAACACAAAAAAGAAATATAGTCTTTGTTTTGAAAAAGCACCCAAGAATTTGGTATTGAGACAGCTCTGTTCCTAAACCCTGATCTTTGGAGCCTCTGAGACAGAGGCTGGAATGATCTCCAACTTTTTCCATTTAATTCTTCTGACTCAAACTAGTTTCATGCATTTCAGTGTCAGTGACTAGTTTTGCATACAATTTGGATAAGGTTTTGTGGTTAGAAACAAAACATTGCATATTTAAAGAACTAAATGATGTCAGTTCATAAAATTTAATCGTCTATACTGGGCTTAGAAGTTGTGAGGCCCCAAATAGCATGTACTTATCTGAGAGATACTTCTTCAAAAAACAAAAAGAAGCAAAAAAAAAAAAATAGGTGAAGAGGAGGAGTAGGAGCAGGAGTAGAAGATAAAAGCTAAAAGAATAAGGTAAAGGAAGATTTAGAAGACAAGCAAGAGAAGAACTTTCCCCCTCCCCTCTCCACATACATGCACACATGTACACACATTAAATTCTTTGGTACAGAGTCACAAAATAAACTTCTAAGTAATGAAATGATCCAACACTAGTTGGACTTTCTTTCAGAAAGTGAAAAAATGGAGCTATCAGTTCTTACTTTTACTTTCTGCTCCCTTCACTTTTCTTTCTTTCTCTTTCTTTCTTTTTTTCTTTGTTTTTCTTTTTTTGTTTCTTATTTTCTTTCTTCTCTCCTTTTTCTTATCATTACTTCTTCTTCTCAATATCCCATTTTGCTTGTATCTCTTCCTGTTTTTTGTTTCATTTCTTTTGTTTATTTGTTTCTTTGGTTTTTGTTTGTTATTTTGTTTTGTTTATTTTCAGGCAGGGTCTTGCTCTGTTCTGAAGTCTGATCGAACTCACTATTTAGCCCAGGCTGGTCTTGAACTCACAGCAATTCTCCTGCCTCAACCTCTAAAGGGCTGGGATTATGAGTACCACAACCAGCTAATTTTTCTGTGGTGATGGAGAATCAGTCCCAGAGCTTTGCTCACGCTAGGCAAGCACTCTAATTAACACCTGTGCTACATCTTTATCCTCTCTTCACTCATTCTATTCAAGCTCGCCAGACTGAATGCTTTTTATACACTTATTGTTATTAATTTATTCTTCCTGTGAAACTACAAGAAAAAATGAATGTATGTGAAGTTATTGGATCTGAGTACAGATTCCAGATTCCCTTCACACTTTTCTGGTGTTTGAGTCAATTGCTTATTATTTCTGAGTTTCAGTTTCCTAATATGCAGATATAAGTATTTGCACTTGTGTCTTTCAACAACAGCTCTTATTTTTTTTATTTATTATTATTAGTAGTATTTATTTTTTATTGAGTCAGGGTCTTACTCTCCAGTCCAGGCTGATCTTGAACTCACTATGCAGCCCAAGCTGGCCTTGAACTCATGGAAATCCTTCTTCTGCAGCCTTCCATGTGGTGGAATTACAGCTCAATTTATGTCGTGCTGGGAATTGAACCCAGGATGTGGTACTTGCTAGACAAGAACTCTAACCAGTGCGCTGTGCCCCAGACCCTCAAAAACACTTCTAGGTAATTACATATTTATTTTTGGGATTCCGGACTCAGTTCAACTAGCTTCTTCCTGGCTACCCAATTGAAAGTACCTGATCATCAGAAGCCCTTGAGATTTTCTTCGTTTGTGCTTACTATTCCTTGAAATTATCTTAGTTATTTTAGGTGTCATCTCTGGTATTAATCTTGTAGCCCCATAACATTAGGCACTGGAAATAATTCGCTTACCAATTACATTACATGTCTTCTGTCACGTGACTACATTCAGTCACCAGAAAATATTTATCATCTCAGAGCCTCTGTGGAGCAGAAACAAGGTAGAATTTAATTAGATCCTAATCCTCAAGGTTCTCTACGAAGACAGTCAGGGTATTTTATCAAGACTCATTGATGGGATGGAGTCTTCTTACAAACTCAAGTTGCTGTTGCCTTTGGAGCTGTTTGGCTGGGGAGGGGGGTGTCACTTCCTTCAGTTTTTTGCTACCTGCGTTTTTCCAAAAGGTTACTCATGATATGACAGGTAATTTTCCCGCCTCTTTAGAGGAAACAAATAAGGAAAACCAAAAAAAAAAAAAAATCCTTGAAAACAGTCTTTTAATGTAATCAAAGAAAAGACAGTTCATTAATTTTATAATATTTTATCCAAGGATCCTCATCCCCTTGAGGGGACGGACCATAACTGGTCAGTGGCCTTGGAAAATCCAGGCTGTCAGGACAAGTGTGTGGTGAGACAGAGAGGAGTAACGAGCAAAACTCACCCTCTTGTCAGCCACTCTGCTAGGTTCTAATGCTGTTTGGAGCACAGTGATTGGAGGTGGAGCTTGGGTCCCTGCTCCCCTCCTACTGCTGCTGCTGCAATTTCCAACCTATCATCCAGCAACTTCCTGGTTAAGAAGCACTCCCTCCTCCTCCAGCCATGGGAGAATGACGAACTAATAGGTCCTTGGTGTCCACAAGGTTTGGGATCACTGTTTTGCTGGAAAGACGCATCCAATGCATTTTCTAAACTCAGCAAACACTAGGCACCAGGATAGTGATTATGTAATATAAATGCCAGAAAGTAGGTTTTGTTGAAAACAAGGTAAGAGATTGCTGAGCATTCCATTATAATCTCAGCATGTTAAAAATAGGTCCTCACAGAGTATTAGAGGAGAAAGAAGGTCAGTGATTCCTAGGAAGAAACATCAACCCTTAGGAAGGTAGGTATTATGCCTGTGAGATGTAAATCTATAATTCTCTGTGAGCTAATCGGAGTATCTTTCAAAAAGTCTTGTATTTTCCTTGTGTAGACATGAAAGAAACAATGTGTATTTTTCTGGGAGTCAGCTATGTTTGTTACTTTCATTAGTGAGGCATTAAGGTAACATTTTCACCATGATTAATGCATCACAGGAAAAGTCATATCTTCAAAGCATAGCATTTATTCCTCATTTTTGCAAGCTCTCCATATCCCATGCAGTGCGTTAAGTTTGTTACCCAAATAATGCTGTTAACTTCCACATAAGAACCCAAATCAATTATTATTCCCATGTCATAAAGAAACTAAGATTCAAATATGTTAGTTGAACCACACAGCTAAAGTGTGCAGAAGTCTAGATTTTTAAAATATTGCTCAATTTCCATTTTGGATATTTAAGCCATGAGCATAGAAAACGTTGATATTTGGGAAAGTAGGAGGAAATTACAGAGAATGTACTCTTTTGGGAAATTTTCCGGAAGCTTGATGTCATTTTAGATTGGAAAACTACAAAAATAAATGTAAATATATAAAATATACCCATCTACTAAAAAAAAAAGAAGAAGCTTCTCTGTGATCTCCCTACAGAACAGAGTGTGTAGACTCTATCCTGGCACCCAGGACCCAGCACAGATGATTCTGCAGAGGTCTGTGTCCCTTCATGAGACTTTCTACTCCATATCTCCACCCCATATCTCCACCCAGGTACTTGCAGTTTTCAGAATAAATTGCATTTCTTTGATGATTCATTTTCCTTTTTGTGTAAAATCTCATCCTGTTGTCTTAACAGAGCAAGTCTACCTGGTCACAGACTGTCTCCCATCGCCTCCCAAAGTCCTTCCTCCAGAACTAGGTTTTTAATCGAGTGAGTCTGCCTAATGCTTTGCCCTTCCATTCATTTATGTGTGGATAAATGAATGACAAACGACTTCGAACCAAACTTGACCATCACATTGTAGGGCTCTATCCAAGCACAGATTATAATGCTGTATCATAAAACATCCTCCTGACTTGCTTTGACAAGTACATGCCTCGTGTCTTCCTGACCTGAACATCATTTTAAAATTTTTATTGTGTTTTTGAATATATATGAATTACACATTTAGTAGCATGCAATTTGAGGTAGGGAAAGGGAAAGAAGGGGTTAAATAAGAGTGGTTGTTAATACTTTAGGAATGGAATTCAGAGTACTAATCAGAAATATCAAACTTAAATATACTAGGAATTTATTGAATGTTTGCTTTAAGCTAGACTTGACATGAATGGCCAATTTTCCCAATGATTCAGTGAGGCGGTTGACATTGCAATCTTTATCCTATAGATCCCATATTTTCACTTAATAATCTCTTTTACTGATTTTCTTTGTGACAGATTCTGTAGTCCAAGCTGGTCCTAAACTCACTATGAAATGCAGACTGGCCTAGAACTTACGGCAGTCCTCCTGCCTCAGCCTCTCACCATACACAGGCTATACGGTGCTGGGGAATAGAACCTAGGACCTTGTGCTCGCTGGCAAGTGTCTTAACCACTGTACTATTCCTCCAGCTCAACTAGTCCAATTTTTAATCATCCTGGCTCAACCTTTTATGAGAGTCATGCAAATATCTATCATAAGCTATCTTGATTGCATTTCTTTTAGGAATAAAGGAAAAAATTCTAATCTTGCTACTGTTCTTGGGCTGACCACACATTTTCCAAACTGATTAAGCAAAGGGAATTCTTTCAAAAAAAGGTTTAAGGCATAACAAAGGCACTATACTTAGTCTCATTCATAAATATACTTGTTTGTTTAGTTTTCTTTTGCTGCATTTAACTATTATTTTTTTCTAAGCTCTTAGCACTAGAGGATCACCTTAAATGAGTGACATTTTCGAGTACTTTATATTCTAGGCCTTAGGATCAGATGTTGCCGTTTTCAGAGCCAGCTGTAGCTCCACTCACAAAAGGCCAAGTGTCTTATAAAAGAAGGAGTCATTGTAAAGTAAGCTGTTGAAAGCCATATGCCCAATTCATTTCAGGTGCCATAGGAACAGAACTTATCCAGGTGTCTCTCTGGGTTCAGGGCTGCTTACTTGCTGGTGCTACTGTACAAATCCTATCAGTTCTTTTTTTTATTTTAGTTATTATTACTCATTTATGTGATAAACACTTTTTTGTGTGTGTGCCAGACACTGTATAGAGAAGGGAATTTCTAAAGAAAACACGAGAACCCATCTTTGTCTCGTTATATATTTGAAATCCTAAAAAAAAAAAAATGCTTACATACTATCATTTTATTCTTTTGTTCTAATTGAACAAAAATCATTCACTTACTTCTAATTGAACAAAACATGATTGCTCCATTTTTGTCGATTTTTCTCTTCTGTCTCTTCCATTAGCCCTGCTCATCTGGAACACCTGTTCCAGTTACACAGCCTTTTCTTGCCCTCTTCTCTTGATCACAGGGTCCCCACACTTTCCTGACCTTTCTCCATGGGCACATAATGCCAGAGCAAGAAGTGAAGTTACTTAAACTACTCAAATGGGCACACACACACACACACACACATACACACACACACACACAAGCACACACACACACACACACACACTCATGCACAATTGTTCCTGGCTTTATAAAGCTAAAAGATGCATTGTGAAACTCTGACTTAGAAATTTATCTTTTGCTATGAAGATGTAACTTTGATTTTCAGCTTAAGGAGATGCTGAAGATATATATTTAGAAACACAGAAACAGAGAAGTTTTGCGTTAGCCAGATTCTCCCAAGAGACCAGTAGACTTGTTGATCAGTTAGGTAGGTAGGTAGGTAGATTGATCGATTGATTGATTGATCATTGAGTCTATTGGCTCTGTTTCTTGGGAGAATCTGACTAAAGCAATATATTCTCTGTTTCTGACTATGAAGCCTGAAAAGAAACCAATCTCATAAAAGGGGGATCAAAGAAAGCACACAATGAAAGTGTCTGAGTCTGGAGGACACAGAGCCAGAGGCATTGATATGCAAAGGCAGAGAAAGAGGGTAGTCCCAGCTCAAACAGAGCCAGCAAGTTTCTTTTAATTCTATGCTAAGCCTGAGTGTATTGCAGAATGCCATTCACCTTGGTGTTGACCTTGGTCTGATTCAAATGCATTCATATTTGGGAAAATATCTGCACAGACAGAATCACAAATACCATGTTACTTCATGTCTCAGGGCAGGCCCACTTTAGTTGACACATAAAATTAACCACCTTAACCATGTAGAAATGTACCATCTTCGTTAACTTCATGGTCCTCAAAAGTATCAGCTCACCACTTGGTATTCCTGGTGGTCTAGGGTTGTATAATTTCTCAAAAGGCCAATAGACATCATACTACCTCACATATCTAGGTAATGCATTCTCCCCAAAATGTTCCCATACAACCTTTTCCCTAGAGTACATTTATAAAGTATTCTCAAAACATGCATTGAAGGCAATAAAAATGTTACAGTAAAAATTAAAAACACCACATTGTCATTCTTCTCCCCCAAAACGCTGCCCTTTGCTCCAAATGCAACGATTGCAATGTTTTGAAGCAGTTGTAAAAGTCCTCTTTCTCCCCTTTTTCTTTTTCAAGTATATATGATATATGTATGATACCCAGTGGTCCCATTGGGCTTGAGAGTTTTCTGTACATATGTATCACATGAACTTCACATTTTTCCCCTTCCCTTAATGGAAGCCTTCTTTCATAAGAGCCTTTATGTGATCAGGAATACAGTAAATAGAGTGATGGGTTTCCAATTAACAAAAAGGAGGCTTGTGAAATGGTGTGTCCTCATCTACCCTATCAGGTACTAAATGACTTCTGGCTCTTCCCCGTTGTCAAAATGATCATGAAAGTTAAATATGTTGAACAGACTAAAGGCACACATGAAAGAAGACTTCCAGAATGGTTTCAGAAAGAGGTAAGAATGAGGGGACAATGGCGTTTAAAGCAAGGAATTAGTAGTGGTATATCATTTACTCCAGTATTTGCTTGAATATTAGTTATATTTTTGATCGCATATTGTACATGGGATAATAGAGGAAGGGACATCGGAATCTTTATTATGTATATTTTTGCCAATCATTTCCTTCCATATTCTGGGAATTTTTCAATGAGTTCCATACGCAGAGCTGGCCCAGCTGTGGAACTACAGAACACAGGCAAAGGACCATAAATATGCTGTATAACTACTCATTACAGCTACTAGATATGACTGCTCATAACTATTCATTACAGCTACTAGATATGACTCCTCAGTCCTGGTTAGGTTTTTTTTTTTT
>PVKB01008093.1:0-21846 GCA_004027205.1 Ctenodactylus gundi | reverse complement strand
CTCCTCAGGGTCTGGTCCTTCTGCTGCCTGCAGCTACATCTCCAGCTCTGCAACCTGACGCCATGGCCAGGCCTGCACGTGTCCCGCTGCTCCTGCTGCTGTCCCTGGCGGTGGCCCTGTCCGTGAGCCACGCGGGGCCCTTAACGGGCGGCCTGTCGCGAGCGAGCACCACGGATGAGGACGTCCAGGAGATAGTGGACTTCGCCGTCTCTGTGTACAATGCTGCCAACAACAGCCCGTTCCTCAGCCGCTCCGTGCGGGTGCTAAGCGCCCAGCGGCAGGTGGGCAGCGCCTCGGCCGGGCGGGGGGTTCTAGGAGACCCCGCTCTGTCCTCACCCTGTCCACCTCACCGCCCTCCTGCTGCCCAAATTCCTTTGCTCTGTAGGCCTGCTTCTGCTCCCCACCCCGGACGTGCCCGTTGGGGACCGGGTCCCGGGTGCCACCCCGCCGCCAGCCCAGCACAGCTCTGGGCAGAGAGAGCAGCGGCCAGACCCCGGCAGAGGGCCGGGCGGGAGCTTGGCGGGCGCCCGTCCTGGGAGTTAGCTCTGGGGCCGGTGTATCACAAAAGGCCGGGCAGAGGGACACAGACCAGCGCGTGCTGTCCCTCCCAACCTGCCCAGAGCTGGGTTCGCCTGGTCCTGAAGAAGGGGAGATTTCAGAGGAGCCCGTGTTCATGGCGGTGGTCGAAGGGCCACCTCCCTGGGATGTTTCCCGCGGTGTCCCAGCTGCCGGGTCTGTGCCAGCCTGCCCTCTCTGAGACTTGGGTAAAGCGCAGCACAGGGCTCTGGGTTCCGGGGTCCCTGAGCCTCGGCACACAGCTGGGACAGTCAGCGTGGGAGGGACCACGGCCGTGCTCGTGGTCCCCTGGACCCCTCTCCGGCTGCTCCCCGAGCCCTGTGTGGTGCTGCCGGGTCCCACCTGGGGACCTCCTGAGCAGGGGAATGGGCAGCATGCCTCGGGAATTGCCACGGTAAGACGGGCAGTACGGGTCATGTCTGGGAACACGTCCCGTCCGGTCCGTCCTGAGCCTGGGGACGGTGGGGGCTGTTTGTCCTGAGGACCAGTGCATCCTGGGACTCGGGTCCCAGCTGCTCACTGCAGGAGGGAGAAGACTGGGCGAGCGGGACCCAAGCTTCGGGGCGTCGGCCCGGCAGTCCTCAGGGCACGGCCCTCCCGAGACGCGGCGGCGCGTCCCTCCTCCCCGAGGCCCCGGCCCCAGTGGCCCGGGTGCGGCCGGCCCGCCTCCTGGGACGGGGCATCTCGGCCCCCTCGCCCTCCCTACCCCGTCCCCCTCCCTCCAGGCCCTGCCTCCTCCTCCTCCTGCCTCTGCTCCACCTCGAAGCAGTTGGGAGGATGGCCTCCAGCAGGTCCGGCGTTTCCCTCAGGAGGGATGGCCGCGTGCCTGGGGCAGGACCCTGGCAGCTCAGGAAACCAGGGGCACTCCGGCCCGCACGCGACTCTGGCACGGAAGGCGCTGCCGGGGTGTGGCGGGCCAGGGACTGAGGGTGCCGGCTCCCCACAGGTCGTGGGCGGCACGAACTATTACGTGAATTTGGAAGTCGCCAGGACCACATGTGCCAAATCCACGGCCACCGAGCTCCAGACCACGCAGGCCACAGCGTGCCCCTTTGCAACAGGACAGGATGCACAGCAGGTAGGAGCCGGTGTGGCCCGTGCAGGCGGCATGATCTGGGACGAAGCTCATGCCCCTGCGGGCCCAGGTGTGGGTGAGTGGGTGTGGAGACACTCGGTGCGGGCATGGGCAGAGGGCTGGTTTGGATAGCTCCAGTTGTTACCTGGGACCGGCTGGTTCCCCGGAGCTTGGGTGCTGCCCTGGTGGGTTCTTTCTGAGCTGTTGGGCTGGTGGTGCTTCCCCTGTGTTGGGGTGCTGCCTTATTCCTGGGACCTGAGGGTCCAGGAGGCACCTGCCCCCACTCTGTGGTGCCCCCTGGCACCGGGGGATGATGTGTGGACGCCCAGCCTTGGCCCCTTCTGGGAGCCTGGCTGGGCAGGATCCTGGCCCGAGCGTGGCCGGGCCCCTCCCATGCCGCCCCGCTCACGCCCTCTGCCGCGCCCGGGTGCGCAGGTCCTGGGACGGCTGTCCCCTGCCCACGCCCTCCTCCCTGCGTGTTCTCAGGTCCTGTGACTGGACATCAGGGGGACCCAGTGTCTCCATCACCCTGTCTCCTTCCGCCATCCACGCGGCGTCCTCCCCGCCCCCTGCTGTCCGCACTGACGGTCCCTGTCCCTTCCTCTGCAGAGGGAGCGCTGCTCCTTCGTGGTCTACACCAGGCTCTGGGACGACGTTGTCTCTGTGACCAGTTTCAGCTGCCGTGAAGTCTGAGGCTGCTTCCAAACTGAGAGTGCAGAGCGGCTCCTCCCTCTCCCCGTCCTTGCTCCAGCCCTCCTGCGGGACCGGCCCTGGAGCAGCCTCTATGACTCCAGGAGAGCAGGGTCTTGAGGGTGGGAGGGCACCCTGCGCGCTGTCCCCTGGCCCCTCCTTCCTTTGGCTTCTCGCACGTGTGCTCCACGCCCGGCTGCCCTGCATGGCCCAATAAACACCTGCACCAGCTCCTGGGTGTGTGTGCTGCTGTCTCGGGGCTCGGGGAGTGGGGGTTGGGGCAGACGGGGAGCCGGGGCCACGTGACCCTGCGGCGCCCTGTGCCACCACCCCTCTGGGGTGTCTGGGTCTCGGGGAGGATGGGCTCGGGTGACCTGGGAGACGACTCAGCCCCGCAGCCAGATCGTCCTGGGGGGGGGGGGACGTCCTTTGATGTTTGCGACCGCCTCTCCTCCGTCTCCTATCCAGCAGTCACCCGCCTCCATCCTCCCACCCATCCACCGTCCTCCTCTCCTTCCATCCCTCCCTCCACCCCCATCCATCTTCCATCCTCCAGACCCTGCATCTGTCCGTCCACCCTCCCACAGCTGGTCTTGGGTGGCTCTGTCTGTGGGCAGGAGGATGGGTAGAGACCTGATCGGAGGGTGCAGGAGGGGCGGTAGCCACGCTCCTCCAGGAACTGCCCGTAATGTAAGACTGTCTCAGTTTTGGGTAACAGCAGGTGGCTTTCCCCCCAAGGTGACAGGTGGTAACATCTAGGAACATGAACAGGTGGGGCTGGCAGCCAGTGGGCTGAGGCCCGGTCTGACGGTGCACGCGGCAGTGTCCCCTATGGCGGTGACCCAGCCCAACAGATCTGTGACTCGAGGGTCAGGAAGCTGCGTGCTGGGTGGCAGGAGGGCAGGCGGTGGGGGTGGGCAATGCGGGTCTGGGGGTGCCAGGCGGTGGGTCCTGCCCACGGAGAGCCTCTGCGGCCAGCCGCATGGAGGTGTAGGCTGCCGAGCGCTGTGTCCTCTGTGGGCATGCGGAGGGGCGTGGGCAGAGGCCGTGACTAGTGCAGCGTGAACACAGTTCTAGGGGGTGAGCAGCCTGGGTTGGTGTCTGAGCCTGGGGGCACACGCTGCCTTGGCACCATCCCAGTGGGCCAAACCCATCCCCCATGGTTCATTGCCCTTCTGATGCTTCTCAGGGCACACACTTCAACGATGAGGAATTCTAGCAGTTCTTCCGTAATGATGCATTTCTCAGAAATAGACCAGGTCGGGTAGCAAGAGCCTTGTGAGCATCTGGGTCCTGCCATGGCTGCAGGATGAGGGCTGGGCTCTGCCCAGCGCCGGAAATGTTTATGATCGAAGTGGACCCAGAGACTGAGGCGTGGGGGGCCGCGGATATCCGGTGGCCCCTCCAGCCCTGGCCCGGATGGCCGGATTCTAGGGCAGCCCGTGTGTGGCCACGGCTCTGACAAACCAAATGGAAGATTTAATTATTCCCCCCAAAATCAATTTTTCCTTTTAATTTTAATTGGATCTTTCAGCTACAGATCACACTGTAAACAAAGCTCCAATCCATACTTATAATATTAAAAAGAAAATTAATGTAATTTAAAAATAACAACTGTGTTTCCTGAATCCCCTACGTGCCTCATGAGGGCAGCGGCTCCCGGCTGGTGCGACCCGGCCTCTGGCTGTGAAGTCCTCGGCCTGGGCAGCTTCTTCCTGGGCGTCATCTTGGCAGGCCGCACCGTCTCTACCGGGAACCAGGGGCTTGTCACGTGACCCCTCCCGCGGGCCAGAGCCACACACAGCAGGGTCACAGCGCGCGGGCTATAATGTGGGGCTCCACTTTACAGAGGGTGCGTGTCCCCAGACCTGTCAGAGACTAGGGGTTTTTTGTCGTCCCTGAGGTCCCAAACCAGCTTATATAACAGTGACAGCTCAGGTGGTGATATTCTTTCAAAGAAATAAAAATTCAAGGTTGAAAACATGAAGACAGCTAGAAAAAAATAATCACAGCGGGTGCATAGGGTTCATTCACACCCATGGCGTCACACTGATAAGGCAAACATGGTCACCGCGTCACCTAGGAGTTAATAGTGGCATTTACGAGTTAGGAGTGTCCGTGTCCCAGCCTTGGACAGGTCCAGGAAGCATAGAATTAACAGACCTAGAGAACAGAAGTATGATTGTACGGTTTAAAAGCAGTTGCCCTTTGCAACAGAAAACACACCCAGAGCATTTATAAAACATTTTCCCAAATCCTCAAATAAAATCTCCAAAAGTATATTAATGAGACGCAGTAGTGAAATTTCTTATTAAACTGTAATAAACAACAAGAAAATATGCAGGAGCTTGCAAACACCTGCGAAATACGTGAAAATAAGTACAGTTCTGATCACGGGGCGCTGCAAATCTCAGGCAGCAACTGGGGAGCTGAGGCGACCAGAGACTTCACTTTCGTTAGTGGGCTCAGCTGGGCGCCAGCACTCAGCTCGTGACAGGGTGGACGCCAGGGTCCTCCCCCACCTCCTCTGGAGCCCGTCCCAGCAGGCTTGGGGCTCCACTGCCAACACAAACGTCACGTCAAGGTCACTGTTTAACCTTTGTTTTGGTTAATTTGTTCCTCACTCTAAAGATAAGGCCATAAAACAGGGTGTATTGGGTGACGTCCTGGCCTAATGTCCTTCCTCTTGCAGGACAGGCCCAGCTGCAAGATGGGATAGTTATTTACTTTATTTAAAAAATTCTTTTCCCACATTTTAATTAATATATATGCAATACATAATGTCTAAAATCAACTTGAGTATTTTGTGCACATACGTATCACATCAACACCACCAGCCCTTTCTATTTTTGACCCTCCCACGTCCTTCCCATGTGCCCGTAACTCCCACTGTCATGCCCTTTTGGTTCTATAGAATGCCTGTGTTCTGGATTACCCTAATCAGAGAAACCATGTGATATTTAACATATTTGATCTTCTGTGTCTGACTCACTTCTCCGCTCGAATCACCACTCTCTAGCTCAGCTTCCCACCCCTAGAATGGGCTGCGGTGGCCACATCTTGATGCCTCTTCTGTCGGTCTAGCAGAGACTTTTAGTGGGACAATTTGCCAAAAGTCCTTTTTAAAAAAATTTGTATCTTACCCTATCTTTGTTGAGATTCTTTATCGTGGCCTCACCCATCAGTCCATATAAGAAAACAACTATAACAATGAAATTCATGAGACTAGAAAATGTGAGAAAGAAAAAGAGAGAAGTTAAATTTCAAAAGCCTTAGCTGAGTCGTGAAAGGTAAATGTTTGTACATTCAAAAGACATTCAGGTTGTCTTTACATGAGTCAGTTTTCTTAGGGTAAACTTATGTCAAAGACCAAATAAGTGAATTGCTACATTAAATGAACTTGTGTCTATATCTCAAGAGTAAATTATACATAAGCAATAGATATGATGGCATACTTAGTTATTTCAGAATTTTTAAAACTTTCATAAATTATTCACCCACATTTCACTAATTGCTAACATTTTGCCAGATTTGGCTTATTATTTTATCTACCTATCCATCCATAAGTTATGTTTTGCAAACAAATATACTATTGAAGATAATTAAGTAGGGGAGTTTCACAGATTTTATGAGAAAGCTGGTACTGTTTTAGTAGGATACTAATCACATGATTCAAATGCCAATCTATTTTTGTTATACTTTCTCTTTAAATAGTTCCTTTCTTCTAGGTTCTTTGGTGCTGCTGCTTGTCTCCCTGTCTCTCTCCAAGATTCCTTCAAGTATTTTCTGCAATGCTGGGCTAGTGGTCACAGATTTCTTTAGGGACTCTCGGGCATGAAAATTTTTTACTTCTCCTTCCATTCTCAGGGATAATTCTGCTGGACACAACAACCTGGGTTGGCACTGCTGTCTATTAAAGCTGGAAAGATCTTGCTCCCAAATCTCCTGGACTTTAAAGTTTGCGCTGAGAAATCTGTGGTAATTCAAATGGGTTTGCCTGGGTAGAATAATGTCTGTTTTTCTCTTGCTGGATTGAATATTCTCTCTTTATGTTGTATTTCTGAGGTTTTGACCGTGATTGCTGGTTGAGGTTATTTGGTATTCTATAAGCCTCTTGTACCTGAAAATTGATTTCTTTTCCTAGATTCAGGAAATTTTCTTGCATGATTTCAGTGAATAAGTTCTTTATACCTTGGCTGCTGTCTTCTGCTCTTTCTCCCACACCCATAATTCTGAGGTTGCTTCTCTTTGAACCGTCCGTCAGCTGTTGTATCCAGCTGCTTTGCTCATTTCTAATTTTCGAGTTGTGCCTAATTATGGCATAAGCTTCCTCAGCCTTGTCCTCAAGGTCTGAAATTCTTTTCTTACTATGTTTGAGTCAACGTCCCCTGCTTCCAGGACATGTAGTTTTTCATATCCTGAATTTCAGCTTCTCTATCAAAATGTTCCTTCATAACTTAAATTTCCTTATTTACCCTACCCCAGGAGCACCTGCGTGAGGTCCCGGAAAGGAGCCAGTCCACAAGGCCCTCCCCTCCAGGCCTGCAGGAGGGCCCTGCCACATCAGCCCCACCAAAAAGGTCCCAGGCCCAGGAGGAGGTGCTGTGACCCACATCGAAGGGGCGGCTGATGTCCAGGTGATGTGGTTTGCCCGGGCAGAACGCTACGGCTGCGGTTCGTGCAGGCTCCGAGCAGCCAGGTGGGGTGCGAGGCCAGGCTGACCCCACGGGAGGCGGAGGGCTCCCCTCCCGCTCGCCCACACCTGCTAGTCCTCCAGCCCCGGAGACCCTCGCCTCGCCACTGACCGCTGGCCCTCTCCAGGGCTGGCGGACATCTCTGTGTCTACACACTCTGCGCCTAGGCTGCTGGCAACCCCTTCCCCAACCGGCACCACTCTTCCTCACGCCTCCCAAGGCCGAGGGGAGCTTGGAGGACAGGGCAGTACTGAGGGACGGGTGTGGTGGAGCATGGGCAAGAAGGAGGGCGAGAGCAGACGGGGCAGCCTGGAGAAGTGGCAGCTGAGCTGGGGGCGGGGAGGGTGGGGCGCAGAGCAGAAGGAGGGGTGGGGTGGGTCGAGAGGGCAGGGGAGGAAAGAGAGGGCGTGGCCCACCCCAGCAGGGTAAAAGTGGGGCCCGGGCAGGCTGCGCCCAGGCTCCCGGATCCTGCAGCCCCGCTCTGTGCCCACAGACATGGCCCACTTCCCAGGCGTCCCGCTGATCCTGCTGGCCTCCCTGGCCCTGGCTGCGCTGGCCCTGGCTGCGGACACTTCCGCAGGAGGGAGCGGGGGGCCCCTGCTGGGTGGCCTGGAGGAGGTGGACGTCCGGGACCCGGCCGTGCAGGACGTGCTGGACTTCGCCATCCGCGACTACAACAGCAGGAACAATGACCTGTTCCTGCACCGCGTGGTGCGCGTGGTGCGTGCCCAAAGGCAGGTGTGTGCACCGGGGCCAGTGGGGGTGCGCCCTGCCCCACGCCCCTCCCGCTGCCCCTCCAGCCCCGCGTCCCCCAGGCAGTGTCCCTGTGCCCTGTGGCACTGGCCGGGGCTCTGGGTCCACCCGAGGCTCCCGACACCTGGCCACGCTCAAGCCCTGTCCTTGGCGATCTCCAGTCCCCAGCGGCCTGAGTCTCCTTGGCTGCTGCAGGGGTGCTGGCTCCTGGGTGTGCCCTCCCTGGCTGCCAGAGTCACCGAGGCCGGGCCAGGTCAAGGAACCTGCTCAGCTCTGACTCCCGCCCTCCCCACCCGGGTCAGCATGGCCCTGGAGGGAGGGATCCCGGGCAGGGAGGAGGCCTCATGCCGGGGCCCCCCAGGGGTCTGCCACCCACTTTGTGTGTGGCATCTTTTTCTGCCTGGACTTCGGGTTAACAGAGCAGGGCAGCAGGAGGAGAGTGGAGCCTTGGGGACCCTCCCCCCTTCCCCCACACCCATACCAGCGGGGTTTGCCTCCCTCCTCCCCAAGCTCGTGGATGGGGAGTGGGCATCCCCGTGTGTTTATCTTGAGCTGGTGAGACTGAACCTCTGCGCAAGTCATGCCAACAAGGTGACCTCACACACCAGGGTCGGTTCTGAGCCTCAGGAGCGCACCCCAACACACGAAGTCACTGTTCCCAGACCGACTGAGGAGTTTGGTGCCTATAGAGAGAGCTTTGGGGTTCACCCTCAGCTCACAGCCCTCCCTGGACAGAACAGCATGGTCCCCCTCCATATCCCCAGTCATACCCATCCTCGGTGGGGACACAGAGCCCAGCCATGAGACAGTCCCTGCCCCACCTCCCGGACAGGCCCGGCTCACCCCCCGGCGGCTGCTCCGTCCAGCCCCCTTCCCTCCGAGTCCAGCTGTGGGGTTCAGTCCTCTGTTCCTCGTCCTCTCCTGCTTCTGCTCCTCCTTGAATCTACTTGGACCATGAGCCCTGAGGTGGTCCTGGTTCCACCCACGGGAGAGATGGCCGTGTCCTTGGGGGGCCGTTCTGGTGCCTCAGGAATGCGGTGGTACACCCCAGGGTACACGGGGACTCCCACAGTAAGGGAGCTGCCGGCGCAGGGCGGGGACAGCGCGTGAGGGAGTCTTCTCCCCCCAGGTTGTGGCCGGCCTGAACTACTACCTGGACGTGGAGATCGCCAGGACCACGTGCACAAAAACCCAGGCCACCGTGGCTCCGTGTCCCTCTGAAGAACAGCAAGGGGAGCCGCGGGTAGGAGCCCAGCACGGCCCGTGTGTGTGACTG
Source organism: Ctenodactylus gundi (assembly GCA_004027205.1). Classification (NCBI taxonomy): domain Eukaryota; kingdom Metazoa; phylum Chordata; class Mammalia; order Rodentia; family Ctenodactylidae; genus Ctenodactylus; species Ctenodactylus gundi. The sequence goes on along the minus strand of PVKB01008093.1, from coordinate 12,782 downwards.
TGCCAGTGACCCTCTCTGGGACGGGGCCTGTGCACCTGCAAGCCCAGCCCTGCGTGCCTGCGTGTGTGGAGCCTGGGAGTACCATAGTACACATGTGTGCACTATGGGGTCCAGGAGGGGTGTGTGTGGACACAGGGTTCGCTGAGATTACTTGCGCACTACCCTGGGAACTGGGGGGAGTTGAGGGTGACTCTGTCTGTCTTTGGGGCACTGCCGTGTTCAGTGGGCTCTCTGGGAACTGGGGGACTAGGGGGCCATTCTTTCTGCCTCTGGGGTGCTTCCTGGTGGGCTGCAAGAGAGACTACAGGGCTGGGACCGGAGGAGGCTCTGTGGACCCCCAGCCTGGCCCCCTCCTCGAAGCCTGGCTGAGCAGGGGGCTCCAGGCCTGTGAGGGCTCAGGATCTTCTTGTGCTACCTCTCCCCGGATGGACAGGTTTCTGGGAGGGATGGCCCCTCCTCACATCCCCCCTCTCAGGGTGTCCTCCAGGCCCTGGGGTCCCCTCTGTCCCCCTGGGAAGAAATGGAGACCTTGTGAGTCCTGAGCCCCTCTGCAGCCTTGTGCAGACAGCTCCTGGAGGGTGCACGGAACCAGGAGGATGTGGAGCCCGGAGCTGGGAGGGGCCGGGCTCAGCAGGGCTGTGGGGATCCGCCTGCTACATGGGGACTGCCGCTTTCCTGCCCCTGCCACCCACCCCGACAGCCTCTCTCCTGTCCTGTTTGCAGAGACAACGCTGTTCTTTTGAGGTCAACGTGGTGCCCTGGACTCACACAATATCTGTCTTGAGACTGAGCTGCAGTGCCGCGTGAAGCCTGTGCCAGGCCAGTCCTTGCTGCCTCCCCAGAACCCCAGCCCTGGGTCAGCACTGGCGACGCCAAGAGGCTGCCGGCAGAGGGGGGGACCCCCACGATCTGTCCTCACCCTTCTCAACTCAGGCTGCCCATGCGACTCAATAAACACCTGCAGCAGCTAGCGCCTGGCGTGTGTGCTGTCCTAGGGAGGGGTGAGCGCACGCGCTGGTCATGGGGTCCCTGTGGAGGCACCATTGTCATGCGTGCCCAGGTCTCCGGGGGGCCCGCCTTCCATGCCATAGCCACCTGACCAAGCCTGGCCAGGGGAGCCGGCGCCTCTGGAGGTGGCTGGAGCAGGCAAGAGGTGGGTTTGTTTATGTTGTGCAAGTAGCATGTGCTCCGTCCCGGTGCACGTACCACAATTCTTCTGACTTCAGATTTCAGAGTTTGTTACACTGCAGAGTATGATAAGATTTCATGGAGATGGGATCCCGGTCAAAAGAGAAGCTTCACTCATGTTTCATATACGCCCTGTACACAGAGCCCGAAGCCAGATTTCTACAATGCCCTTGAAGACTTTGTGCTTGATGGACGGGGCATTCTTAAGCTGTGACACAGCTGGGCAGCTGGGCATGTGTCGTGTGTGCGATTCTGAATGTGCACGTGCGGCCGTGTGAGAGGGTTATCAGAGGAGGGGAGAGGGGCCGGGGCCACAGCCCAGCGACTGAAGCGCTTACCCGGCAAGCACAAGGCCCCATGTTCCATTCCGCACCACATAGGCCAGGCATGGTGACACACATCTGTAGTCCAGCACTTGGGAGGCTGAAGCAGGTAGGTTGCCTTGTATTCAAGACCAGCCTGGGATACATGGTGAGTTCCAGACCAGCCTGCACTACAGAGTATGACCTTGTCTCAAAAAAGAAAGAAGGAAAGGAAGGAAGAGAGAGGAGAGAGAGAGAGATTGAGAGAGAGAGAGAGAGATTGAGAGAGAGAGAGAGAGAGAGAGAGAGAGAGAGAGAGAGAAGGGTAGAAGCAGACTAAAAGGAGATAAAAGTCGGCACTTTCGGCCACTCGCATGGGAGCCACAGGAAAAGGACCAGAGCAGGTAGAGCAGGCTGGGACTCACGCCTGCAAGCGTAGAGGCCATGGTTGGAGCCTGGAGGAGCATATGGACACCAGATGGTCTCCATCTTGACCAGAATTTATATGCTCAGAAGCTGGAACAAAAAATTATATCCAGGAAAAGAAGACACTTGTCAGAAGCTTTGTCTCCCGTCCCCAAGTTGTCCTGAGTAAGACACGACGTTAATCTTCCCAAATCGCAAAGGGATCATGTCCACCTTGGGGCGGATTTTAAGAATCTCTCTATTGTTATGCATCGTGATCTCTTAGGTTCATAATTTCATGCACAGTTATTTGCTGATATTTTGCATAATGGCACGTGCTGTAGGGGTAGCCACAGCAGGTAGCAGCCCTCCCGGGGCACTTGGGCAGTTCTGGAGCCCAGGAATGGAGCCCCTCTTAAAATGGAAAGCAAGGGACACTTGGTTAGAGAAGCACCAGACTGTGTGTGGGGAGGGGGGGTCTGCCAAGAACAGACGCCAGAGCCAGGCACAGTGCACAGGCCGGTACGCCCAGCGCTCCTGGAGGCCGAAGCAGGAGGATTGCAGCTGTGAGCCCAGCCTGGGCCAATCAGGACAGGAAAGTGGGCTGGAGACTCAGCTCAATGTGAAGGCCCTGAGCTCAGTCACCAGAACTCCCAAAACACGTGTGTGTATACACACACACACACACACACACACACACACACAAAGATTATAGCTGCGTGTGGACCTGGAATCTGAGCGGCACGGGAGACACAATAACAAGGTCAAACCTTAATGCTTGCCACACTGTGATCTTTTTCGTTTTCTTCCCAACTTCCCACGGTCTTCAGTAGGTGTCTATCTCCTGGGAGCGCCATGCTCTGCGGTGTTTGCAACGCACCATGACCACAGACGTGCTCAGGGCCGGGAGGTGCCTGGCTGCTGCAGGCTGCCATGTGTGACACGCCAGGGCACCGTGGGAGGGGAGCACCCTTCAGCTGGACAGAAGCTGGATTCCTTCAGCAGCCGAAAGCAACCGTGAAGTTTCAAGTGCTAAATTGGGCACGGCAGATTAAGATACTGGAAGAGCTAAGACTCTGGAATCTTTTTAGGATATGCAACCCACTTTCACACACACACACACACACACACACACACACACACACACACACACACACAATGCCTCCCTGCTCAACACAGCCTCAGGAAGGGCCCGGGTACGGGGAATTCGGGACTGTCACTGGAGACCGTCTCCTTGCCTCAGCCTGGGGCCCGGACAGGGTCCATGCAGCTCCGCACCACAGGGACACCCTACTGTTCCCTCCTTTGACTCTCACCGCCACCCCATGCCTGAGGTACAGAGCCTTGGGACCAAGGCCACTTCGGACTGAGCTGGCAGGTACTTCCTGTTCTGCAGGGGGGCAGCAGCAGTCACACCACACACCGCAGGGATGGCACACTCCCTGCTGGGGTTGGATCTGGACTGTCCCCTCCAAACCTCCTGTGTTTGGACAACTGTGGGACCTTGAGCTGTCGGGAGGCAGGGCCTGACCACAGGGGGCACACGCTTGGGGCTTGACCTGAACAGATGGTGTCAGCTCGCCGAGGTTTGGGGCGCTCGGGGCAGAGCTTTCAGGTGGATGTCGCTGACTTGGGGCCAGGAAGTGCAGGCCAGGTGGGCGCCCACCCTGAGTGGGGAGGGCCCAACTGGAAGCTTGAATTCAGTAAAGGAAGAGACGTGGGCAAAGCTTCTCCCGGGGAGCTCTGGCCTCGCCTGAGTCTCCAGACAGGCTTGCTCCGGCTTCCCCCGGCTTCTGTCAGCGGTGCTCTCGGCGTCCGCCGTGTGCCCGGGAGTGGACTGCCTGAAGCTGTGGGCTAAATACATCTGTCCTCCCTTAACTTGTGGACGTTGGAGATTCTGTCACGGCAGTGACACCAAGCATTCCCGCAAAACCCACCTGCCCGCAAGTGCACCGGAAGGGCAGTGGCAGAAGGAGCCTGCTCAGGCGCCTAGGCCTCGGCTGCTTCGCCTGGTGACGCCTGGTGACGCGATCTGGCTTCCATATGTGCCTGGCCTGCCAGCCTGGGAAGGGGGCTGCTCTCCTAAGGCCCCGCAGCCCGGCCCACCCCCATGCCACCGGCCACTGGAGTGGAGAGAGGCACATGCCCCTCATGGATGTCCACCGCAGCCAGCTGCGGCGGAGACCCTCTGCCCCCGCCGCTGGCCGGTGGAGGTTCCCACGGGAGAAGGATCCGTGCTGGGGCAGGGCTGCCCACCCCCAGGCTGCTGACTGTCCCCTCCCAGCCTGGAGGAATTTACCATTCTCCTAGGCCTGTGACATTCCCGGAAGGAACGCCAGAGGGACCCCGCAGCACCGCCCACGCCCGCGGTGGGACCCTGGGGCGGCCTAGGCCTGGCGCGGCGCCTTCTCGGCCCGTCTGCTCTGGGGGAGCCGAGGAATCCCGGGAATCGGGCCGGCCGGACCCGGGGCGCCGCCCGGGCAGCAGGTTTGGCGCGCCAGCCTCCCCGTGGCAAGGGCGGTGCACAGGCTGTTTTTCCAAATAACTTTCGGGCCTCTCTCCGATTCTCCACGAAATCCAAAATAAAAGCACGCCGGCCCGCCCTCGCCGGGGGTTGAACTGCGGGTGGTCCGGGTGGGCGCTGGGCCCGGGCGACCCCGCAGCCCCCGTCGTCCTCCCCGCCCGGCCGCGCGGCGCCCCACACGGCGGGCACGCGCCCCGCCGTCCTCGGCTCCTGCTCCGGCCCGGCGGCCGGACCCGAACCTGCCCCGGACCGGCAAAGCGGGCCCTTCGGAACTTCCGCGCCTAGCCGAGCCCGGGAGGCCTTTAGGACCGAGGGGAGCCCGGCTTCTCGGAGCAGCGCCGTGCCGGCGGCCGCCCCGCCCCCAGCCCTGTCGCCCTCCAGCTCCGGAGCCGGCGGCCGCTCGCTCGCGGGGCGCCCCCGCCACCCCCGCTGGTCGGGGCGAATCCGGCCGCCGTCCCCGCCCGGCCGCCCCGCCTCCCCCCCACTCCCCCTCCTCCCGGCCCACGGCCGCCGCCTCCCGCGCGCCACGCGCGTCGCCAGCCTCGGGCCGCGGAGCGACGCGTCCCCGGCCCCTGCCCGCCGCCGCGCCCAGCCCCTCCCGGCCGAGCGGACCCCGCCCGGAGCGCGGGGCGGGCGGGGCGGGCGGGGCGCCGCGGAGCCGCGGAGCCGCGGGCACGGGAGAGCAGGCGGCGCCGCACCCGCCCGCGCCGGCAGCTCCGGAGACGCGGGCGCCACCGGCCCCGCGGTCACCTTGTCCCGGAGGTGAGTCCCCGCGCGGCGGGAGGGCGGCGGGGTCCGGCTCCGCCTCGGGGCGCCGGGTGGATCTCGGGAGGTGCGGCGGGGGACCCGGGCGAAGGGCCGCCCGGGCGCCCTGCGGGCCGTGCGCGAAGTGGGGGAGCCGGGAGCCGCCGATTGCGGGGCTGGGAGGGGCCGGGGGGACTCGGGCTCGGCCCGGGGCGAGCGCGCGCGTGTTCGGGCGCCCCGGCCGGCCCGGACGCGGGCGAGGACTTCGGGAAGCTCTTACCGCTAGCCAGAGCGAGACCCGCCGCCGCGTGGTCGCCGCCGCAGGTGACAGCGGCGCCGGGCAGAGTGGGGAGGGGCGGCGCGGGGCTCCGGGGCGGCCTCGCCTCCCGGCGAGATAGGGGCTCCCGCGCGCTCTCCGCGGGGGGCCGGCGCGGCCGGGTCTGTCCTGTCCTCAGCGAAGGCAGTGGGCTCGGGGGTCCCGGAGCCGGGAGGTGGGCGCGCGGGGGGCTGGGGCCCCGGGCAGCCCCATGCGTTCCAGTCCCTGCGCGCGCCTCGCGGACACTTGGCGAGGACTTAGGGGCGCGCGCTCCTCAGCGGGCCGGGTCCGCGCCTGCCCTTCCCCGCCGGCCGCGGGCCCCTCAGAAGTGCGCACGCCGGGCCCGCTCTCTCTCCTGCCGGGGTGAGGCGGCGGGGCCGCCGTCTGCGTCCCGGTTCCCGCATCCCCACCTGCAGGCCGGCGGCCGTCCGAGCCCGGAGGGAAAGAGGCGCGCTGCGTAGACCTGCGGCTGGGCGAAGGGTCTCAAACCAAACGCGCTGGGAGGCCCCTGCCCCAGGGCAGCCTGCCAGGGGGTGCGGGTGCGGGAAGGGCCCTCGAGGGTGCGGTGGGTGCGCACGAGGGCGGCGGGCAGCCGGCTGAGCACAGTGCGCCTCCCGGGGAGTTGCTGCGGCGCAGGCACCTGCACCGCCGGTTGCTGACCACAGGTGTGGGACCAGCGCGGGTGCGGGGAGGGGTCCTCTTCCACAAGGGTCCTCCCTCTCCTCCTCTTCCTCTCCTCCCCTCCTGCCAGGCCAGTCCCCACGGGAGCAAAGGGATTGTCACCCAAGCTGCCCCCAACCCTTCCCCCACCTGCGTGAAATCCGAGGTCTCCTAAACACTGGCCTGTTCAATAAAGGAAAACGAACGGAGCCTATTTTTAAACTTTTTATGATGGACTGTGACGGCGGTGCGCAAGACTGGAAGGCAGCGCTGGCGCCACAGTCCCCAGGCAGAGCTGGCCAGTGGAGGAGGCCATGTTGAACCGGGAATTGTGGACCCAGCTCCAAAATTGTGTGGGGAGGGCTGCGGTGTCGTTCCAGGGCTGCGCAGAATGCAGCAATGCTCAGTGCCCGGAAACACCGCGCTTCCAGACAGTCAATATCCAATGCAATTAATTAACTTAAAATAATACATCACATAGATTCAGCCTTGAAAGCCAGCCCTCACTCACTGCACCTGTGCGGGTGCCCTCCTGGCCCTCCGGGAGGCCAGGGCTCACACCCCACTGCTCCGCTGCTCCCTCCCCCACCCCCAGCCCCAGAAACACTGCTATAAATAATTCCACGAGATCGTAGGTGATGCTGAGATACAGTGAAGGCACCCTGATTTTTATGGGAGGGACGGGGGAGAACACTAACTGCCCTGGGAGGCCTGGGAGCCACTGGACATGGGCAGGATATGGACAGGACCCGAGCGGAGCCAAAGAATTTGTTCCTTTTGATGAAAACTTTAATCTCAATTCGTAGACCTTAAGCAATTAATTTCTCCCACGTGTAGCACTGACGCAGGTGTGCCGCACTGGGCTTTCTGGTGAGCTCCGAGTCCTGATTCCAGGTGTTGTGACTATTGTGGGAGGCACGTCCTTGTGCTCCCAGGGACAGGGTCCAGGTGACTCCTGTGGCACATGTGCACGGGGGAGGTCACCAGGGTCCCACGAAAGCCCCTTCCACCCCGCACACCTCTGTACTTGGCTTTAGGCTGTTCCTAAAATGGTCCGCAACAGTCAGGTGACAGCTGAGGCACCCACAGCTAGCCTCTTGTCAGGGGAACACCCGCCCCGGTGGGTAAGCATTACCTCCGTCACCTCACCTCCGACTTAAACCTTGGTTTGTTGTGACACTGGCACAGACCCGTCCTTCGCTTTGGCCTTGCAGACCCTGCTTGCTTTGGAAAAATGGAGATTCTCAGGGACAGTAGGCAGCAGGCAAGGCAGCGCCCCCCCCTCACAGATGTCACATTGTCCGTGAAATTGTGTATGTGTGAGCGTGTGTGTGTTTCTGTGGTACTGAGGATGGATCCCAGCACCTCCACCACTAAGCTACATTCCCCAGACCATGTTTAGTTTTGATTTTGAGACTGGGCCCCAGTAAGTTGTCCAAGCTGGGCTTGAATGTGTGACCCCTGCCTCTGCCTCCCAGGGTTCTGCGACTACTGAACTGCGCTACCAGGCCTTGTTTGCAGTATTTGCGTGAAGGAGGAAAGGTGGCAGGTTTGAAGGACGGAGTTTGTCAGCATCCGTGAAGGGGAGGCGGGAGGGGCCCGTGGCGACCATGGGTCACCTAGGGCCCCGCTGGGGTGAGGTGTTCTGAGGCCATAGCTCTTGACCCAGACTCAGCCCTCTGGGGATATTGTGCGAAAGAGTCAAAAGGATAGTGTTCGCGTGGAGGTGGGCTAGGCGGTTCCCACCTGGGTCACTGGAACTGGAGGATGCAGGCAGCCGCTGCTGATTCTAAATGTGCTATTTGGTTCTCTGTGCAAGATTTTTTTTTGCAATAAACTTTATTGTTTTAAAAAAAACTCACACGACATAAAATTTAACTTTTTTGTAAATACGTGAATTTGTGCATACTGCACGTTGCGGCCGAGTGCTCCTGAGAGTCGCCAGGACTCAGGACTCGGGCTACCTGCTGCTCGGGCCTCCCCTCTGCTCTGCTGAGGTCCAGCTTTGTTTTGGGTATTGGCTAGAGAGAAGACACACAGGCCCCTCCCAGCGCCGCCCCTCCCTCAGGCATCCTGTGGGGAGACCAGCGGTCTCTGTCTCTGTGGCCTCCGTGGCTGGCTGCTTGTGTGGTCTCGGGCAGATCTTTAAACTTCTCTGAGATTCTGTCTCTGACCCACTGCATTTTTGGGCATGTTGGATACCAGGTGTTCAAAGCTGGCACTGTCTGCCGAGTGAGGGGACTTTGGGTTGGAGCACCTGTTTGTGTCTTTGCTGCAGGTCTGTGTGGGGGACATCTGTGGTGACATACTGAGTGGACCAAAGGGCCTGAGCCCTCGCTGTGCCTGGATCCTGCTGCCACTCGTGGTGAGAGGGGGCAGCGTGTACACAGTGCAGAGTAGGTGTGCTCCTGTTGGATGGCACATGCAGAGCGCACGCATTCACACAACATGCACACACACAGGGTAGGGTCACTCATGCGGAACGTGCACACTCGCGGGAGGGGCACACTCACGCAAGGAAGGCACACTCACGTCAGTGTCTTAGTTACATCCTCCTTGCTGTGACAGAATAGCTGCCGTCCAGTTTAAGGGAGGAAAGATTTATTTCGCTCAGTTTCAGAAGGTCTCACGCAGTCCCGTCATGGGGCAGCCGCCCGTGAAAGCACATGGCGGAGACAGAGCGGGAGAGCTACTCACCTCATTGCAAACAGAAGCAAAGTCCCAGGAGGAGCCAAGCCCACCTCTGGAGACAGACAAGGCCAGAACTGTCCCAGGAAGAAGCTGGAATATTTCTTCTTCCTTCCTTCACTTAGTTCAAGCTGCCTGTTGGGCAACCCCCAGTGTGGGCACCCCCCTCCCTCACTTCCGGGCCCACAGGTCAACAACACACACCAGAAACCTCTGCCAGGGAACTCCCAATCTCAAAAAGTTGACATAGTCTTTCCGGATCAAACCCTTAGCATGTGCGCCTTCCAGCCAAGCTCTGCCTCCCAACAGCATGCAGTTCCAAATAACTGTTGCTTTTGGGGGACCCTGGAGATCCAAGCCATAGCCGTCAGGCATGCTCACACCGAGTGTGCACACTCCCATGGGGAGCCACGTGCTCGCGCCTGTCCTGCTGAGAACTTGCAGCTTTTGAAACATATCTTCAACACACTAAAATCTGAGCTGTGTGGTGTTATAAAGTTGTGCGATGCATTGTCCAAGATAATATATTCTGGGCAGATTATGAACAAAAGCCAACCAACTTGTTTAGTACTTGATGGTCTAAGTTGCATTGCATAGCTCATAAAGTCTAAATGGCCTTTAAACTGTTACATGCTAAGAAACCTGTTCAGTTACCAAAAATGAAGTAAGACAAGGAGAAAACCTGCCAGGCATGAGGGTCTGAACTAACTGTTAGATCCAGAAGCGGCGTCGCTGGGAAAACCATGCATGTAAAAAAGTGATAAAACTGGAAGCTGCTTCTGACGTAAACACAGGGACAGAGCAGGGGATTGGCCGGCGTGAAGAGAGTTTATTCAGGAGTTGAGTGAGCGTGATTGCAGAGAGAGGGCCGCTTGCTACGGAAGCTTACTTTGCCCAGCAAGAAAACACTTTGTTGCCGTGTGGGGTTTCTGATTCTCCCACACCACTGAGAGCTTGTGGGTGCCTGTGCTGGTCTTTTGAGGGTCTCCCTTGTGGGCCACAGCAGGGATGGGATGGGAGACCAATTGAGAGGCCGCCCGGCTCACGGGAGGCTATTTCCAGTTCGTAAACGCAGGCCCTTGTCCGTCCATCCGAGCCTCCCCATGGGGTCTTGCAGTTTTCTGTGTAGATGTGTTTCAGTCTTCGGGTAAGTTTATTCTTACTTCGTTTATCCGTTGTGGCGCTGAAATCCAGGGGCTCTCGGAGGTGGAAGGGACCTGGCCCTTGTCGCAAGCAGACGCTGGTGACTGCTCCTCAGGCTTGCAGCCTCCTCTGGCTTCTCTGGCCGTCACCTCCCCCTCTAGGACACGGGCCCTCCAAAGCACCATCTGATGATGCTCTGATGACAGGGACAGGCCCGGCTCTTGTCACATGTGCAAGTGGAGTTTTATCTTAGCACTGAATCAAAATGGTCCCAGGGCAGCTGGGCCAGGGGTAGGTCTGTGTGCTTTTGTGCATATGTATTTAAGATATGTTCTCACCCTCATTTTGTCAGTGATTTAATTTGTATCTGTTCTAACCGTGTCTGTTTGTAATTCTCCAGCGCTCCCAGGCCCCCTCGCCCCTCCCAGCACACACCAGTGCTCCCAGCCCCTCTCCTCCTCCAGGCACACGCCGGCTGGGCAGGGGGGTGTTGTCCAGCCTGGGCCCAGCCCCGTGGCTTGCTGAGCTTCGTGGTGTGCGCACAGCAGTGGTAGCGCAGTGCGCGTCCCTGGCATATCGGTGCTGTAGCTCGTACGCTCATAGAAGAGTGGAACTTACGCTTCAGCCCTTGTACATTAAGTCCCTGAGAGGACCGGCTCCTGGGCCCTGTAAATAACACGAGCGTATTCCCCTTTTCCTCATTCAGTGGGTCATTGTTGACGACTTACGTTCCAGGAGAATGACTAGGGGCTGACCCTGTTGGGGGCCAGGCCTCCCCTGCCCCGGGCACCCTGCCCGCAGCATGCCAGCGGGGCCACAAGGTGGAGGGTCTCCCAAGAGCAGCACTCCTTCAGGCACCTGAGCCTCTGCGCGTTCGGACAGCGCTGGCGAGCGCCTTGCTAAGGGAACCCTGGGCTCCACAGGAGTCTCGGCAGGGCCTGAGGCAGAGCCCAGTCGGGACTGACTCCAGCAGGAGCTTGGTTGCTGGCCCCTGGCTTCCTGCTTTCCTCCACTATGACAGAAACCTGAGACCCCCACCTGAGAAGAGGAAAGGTTAATCATGGTCCTGGCTTGGGAGCTCTCAGCCAAGGGTCGGTGACCCTGCGGCTTTGGGCCTGTGAAGAGGGCACGACCGGGGGAGCAAGCTGAAGAAAGCCCCGTCCCCTCACGGCGGTCGGGAGTGGAGAGGGGGGAAGGGGGCCGGGCCTGACCTCCCCTTCTAGGGCAAGGGAGCTGACTCCTTCCGCCTCCTGGAGGCGCCCCACCTAGGACCAAGGCTTCCTCGTGTGGCCTTGGGGCGCCCAGACCCAACCTCAGTGAAGCCCGCCGGCCATCCGACCTCACAGGTGCCCTGCACACTCGCTGTGCTAGAGCGTGATGGGAAGCAATGTCTACACGCTTGCACATGTGGCCTCCAAGTGGACTGCCGGGCGTGTGAGGGGACAGCACAGGTGTCACGCAGAGACACTGCCACCGCCTGGTGCAGTGCCACGCTCGCTGGGAACACCCTTCACCCTGCCCGGGATGGACCCCGGGCCGTGTGCCAGCCTGGGCCGCAGGAGCCCTGGTCGGTGGGCTCCGGCAACACACGCAGCACACACCCAGAAGCTGCACGCAGTTGGTGCCTGCAGCCTGAGGACGCTGCAGGTGTGCACCCCAGACACCATCCGCCGTTTCAGCCAGTTTGGGGACCAACTTGCGTCACGGCTGCAGCCCGTGTCCTGCGGCCAGCTCCCTTCCCTGCCCGCTTGCCCCCACAGCTCCCCTTCAGAGTTAGCCCCACAGGTTCTTCCTGTAGTGTGTGTGTGTGCGTGTGTGCATGTCCTTCTGCGTCTGACTCCTCCTGTCACACGTGGTAAGAATTTTTCTTTTCGGAGGCTGAGTAGTTTTCCATGGCAGGCCCTTTACCCACTCATCCCTGGTGGGCACTGAGATTGGCTCCCTACGGTGGCTGCCGGAGCCGCGCATGGGAGGCACAGGAGGCTGGTGTCTTCCCAGACCCGACCGTGGTTCCCTCAGGTCCATACCCCGTAGCGGGTTTCTGGGTCACGTAGACGTCCTTTTCCCTCACTTTTTGAGGACGCTGCGCCCTGCTTCCCCAGGGGCTGCAGTCTGGGCCTCAGCAGGCGCGACTGCCGGTGTCTCAGGAGCGGTGGTCTCCCTCCCGACCTGCCGTGCTCATGAGCAGGTGGACAGAGAGGACAGGAAGCTGGGTTTCTGCCCCGCGAGCTCATCGCGGCACAGGCATCTCGGCAGGCAGTGAAGGGCGGTCAGGCGGTGGCTCTGCCCAGTCCGCAGTGGCGGTGAGAGCGTTTAGGCACAGGTGGGGACGGCTGCCAGCATGGGCCACAGGAGAGGCGCATAGTGATGACCGGGAGCACAGGGGCACAGGGGCACAGGGGCAGCACGCGGTGCCTGGGCTGAGCTGAGGTGCTCATGGCAAGAGAAGGCGGGCCAGGGAGGGAATGCGGCTCTCCTGAGCAGACACAGGGAAATCTTACGCATCCTTGAGAGAGATGATGGAAAGCTGGTTCCCGACGGCCAGGCAAGGGAGGGCGAGAGAGGTAACAAGTGCCCCCGAGGCATGGCGTCCGTGAAACGATCCTGATCCAAGCCAGCAAAGCATGTTTCCAGCAGAGTGCTGCCCGGAGGAGCCCACCCTCCCTGTCCTGCTGGCTGGGGGAGCCGACTGGGAGGGGGTGGGGGGAGAGGGAGAGGAGGGGAGGGAGGGGTCATCAGGGAGAGGGCAGGAGTGGGCACTGGGGGAGCAGGGGCAGGGGGTAGGGCCACCAGGGAGCAGGGGGAGGGGAGG
>PVKB01008092.1:0-21800 GCA_004027205.1 Ctenodactylus gundi | reverse complement strand
GCAAAAAAAAAAAAAAAAAAAAGAAAGAAAGAAAGAAAGAAGAAAGAAGAAAGACACCCCAACTTCTTACTCTGAGAGTACAAAGCATGGTTTCCCGGAGATCTCTCTGACCCCTGACCCCTTAGAAAAGATGAGGTCTCCTGTTCTTCAGTCTTAGACAACTCTGTGCTTTTCCCATTGTGAGCTCTTCTTAGTGATTTGCATCATGAACTAATGAACGAATAGCACTATTATGGTTTGGATCTGGAATATTCCCCCAAAAGCCTCATGTAGGTGGATGTAGTGGTACGTCTTAGTTACTTTTTCATTGCGCTAACAGAACATCCAAAATTGAAGGGAGGAAATACTTCTGTAGCTCACAGTTTCAGGAGATCTCATTCAGAAGATCTCAGACGGTCCATTTACAGGCAACAGTGGAACCACATGGTGGTGTCTGGACAGGGGCTTTGGGCACTGCAGACAGAAACCAAGTCAAACAGAAGCCAAGTGAGTCTGGAAACTCAGGCAAGGCTAGAGCTTTCCCTGGAGTAAGTTCTAACAATGTTTCTTTTTTCATCCTTTAATTACTTCAAGTTGCCATTGGGACCTCCATGCCCAGTGCCCACACCTACCCCTGACTTCCTGCCCACAAGTCAATAACAAATACCTGAAAGCTCTGCCCTGGGTACTGCCCATGACTCCCAGTCTCAACAAGTAGACACAATCTTTCCAGGTCAAGCTCCAAGCCTAGGCCCCTTTCAGCCAAGCCCTATCTCCCAATAACACACAGTTCGATCATTACCCACTACATTCAAATGCATGATGGTTTGGAGGGACATTCCAGATCCAAAACATAGCATGCAAGATGCTTAGGGTTTGACCCAGAGGGATTGTATTGATTTGTTGAGATTTAAGGCATACCCAGGGCAGAGCTCCAGGTGTGCATTACTGACCTATGGAACAGAAAGTGGGGGAGAGGCACCCAAACTGGGTGTGGAGGACCAACTGGCAGTTTGAACTAAGTAATGGAAGGAAGAAGAAATATTGTTATGGCTTCCTTCTGGGAAAGCTCTGGCCTTGCCTGAGTCTCCAGACACTCACTGGCTGCCTGCCATGCAGTGAAGAGCTTTTTTTCTGACTAGACCTCTACCATGTGCTTCCACCATTGCCAGCTGCCCAGGAAGAGACTGTGTGAGAACTTCTGAAACTGTGAGCTAAAATAAATCTTTCCTCTCTAAATTGTGGATGTTGGATATTCTGTCACAGAAATGAGAAAGTAACTAAGACACGCACTTTCTACAATCTTTGTGTCACTGGTGCTAATCATCACAGTTTGCAAATTACATCAGGGCAGGAATCTACTTTACCTAATTCATTATGCTATCTTTATTCTTCAGTATAGGAGATTGCCAAAATTACTGATGAAAAACTGGTAAAAATAAAAGGGAGAACAAAGAGGGAGATGGAAGTAGAGAGGGTAGACAGAAGGAAAGGAAGGAGGAAAGGAGAGAATAAAGGAAGACTGAAGGAGAGAAATAAAAGTAAAGAATGTTAGCAAGACGTAGAAGAAAAGATGATGAATGCCAAGTCTCTGCCTTCGGAGGGGTGGGAACAGTGGCACTGTTTAACAGAACAGCTGGGGCACTAATGGCACTGAGCTGTCAAGCACTGACTATGCAAGAACAATCATTTCCCATCACCAACTCAAGGACAGACTTACAAAGCTCCCCTGACTAGCGTCATCCCTGTCACCCTCACTCTCCAACCTACTGAAATGAGAAACAGAGTACAAATTAAGCTTTCTATTACAATTAGTAGGCTAACACAGGCACCACCTGTCTCGATGAAATGTGAGATTTCATCTGAGATGCTCATAATCATAACCCAAAGGAAGAGACTGTGAATCAACTCACTGCCTGCTTTTCAAAGGCCTTACATGAAATGATTTTCATCCTTTACACTTGCAGTTTGTCCCCAAGGAATTCAAGGCAATTTACAAACTTTTAATTCTCATGACACCTGGGAGTGAGAGAGGTAAGGAGTCTAGAATTTTCAGATGGGAGGAGAACCACATGACAAGTTTAAGCATATTTCTTTGCTTCAACAGAGGAGACTTACCCTGTCTCTGCAGCCCACTCTGTTGAAGCTAAAGAGGGGTCATTGGAGTGATATTCCTGAAAGCCATTTTAGCCAACAAGACAGGACAAAAGCTGGGTGGCAGAGAATAAAGAGGAGTAAGGCACAAGCAGCAGTGAAGGCAGGAATGGGCATGAATGCTGGTAGAGAAGAGACACTGAAGCAGGAAAGAGTGCTAAAGCTGAAGACGGAAGTACAGACTAGAACCCGGAAGGGCCTGGAGAGGGCGTGGGCCAGGAGCACTGGGAGTGGAGACATCCCTTCCAAGATAGAAGGAGAAAAATACGGAGCGCAAGAAAACCGTGTATACTTGAGAGGAACATTTAAAATAAGAAATGAAGGCACAAATCACAATTTTATAGACAAAGACAGCAATAAGCAGAAAAGCAACGAGACTTTCCTTGGATACACAGTAAGCTATGACGGAGAAGCCAGAAACCTGAGCTCACTGCGCTATCTTGTATGAGAGAGGAGGTATGGCCTTGAGATCTCCATTTTCTTTCTTGCTTTTTTTTTTCCTTCAATAAAACAGTGTGAGGCAAGACTGGGAGCTCAAGAGGGGAAAGAGCATTATTAGCTTGTCCACTTAAGAATGACATAAGATGACTGGATTTGATTTTAGAAGATAAATCTAGAGGTTTTTTTTTTTTTTTTTCTATTGGTGAACCAGCAGGTATTCCTAATTTTTGGAGCAGATACTATATTTGCTCCAGATGTTTATTATTCATTTATTTCTCATGCATTGAGGGCAGGAAGAGGATTCCACTTCATCCAGTCACTTGGACTAGAACTCCTTCCCTCTAAAGCAGTACTGTCCAGTGGGGTGATTACTAATCATGTGGAATGATTCAAATTAATTAAAATAAAATAAAACTTTCAGTTTCTCAGTCATGTCAACTACATGTTCATGGCTCAGTGCCTGGCATGCATCTTGGACAGCAGAGATAGAACTTTTCCCTGTCACGGAAAGTTCTAGTGAGTAGTGCTGCTTACCACAGCATCACTGGCGCGGAGCTAACACGGAGCTAGCAAGCAAAGACAAAGAGCCGGTGTGGTAGAATCTCTCCCCACCTGGAGGTGCCATTCATCACTTTTGCCCACATTCTCCAGTCAGAGATTGGTCACATGGCCACGCCTAACAGCAATGAACACAGGAACATACAGTCCAGCCATACGAAATGGATTCTGTGAGCATTTACCAGTTTCCGCCAGATATATTCAAGCAAATTCCTAAAATAAAGACCATCAGACTGGTGATCCTAAAAGGAGCCCATCTCCCCCTATAGACTATTTTAAATTTTAAAGAAGAAAGAGTTAAGATGATGGTCAGGCTCCTACTCAGGGTCGTAGTTCTCCAAAGGCATTGTGTCTTGTACGCACTTTCTTAATTCTAAGTACTTCCAACTGCTCCATTTACTCATTCTGCTTCTTGTCTGTCCCGAGGTCCCTTTTAATCTTACTGTGTACCCACCACGTCTAGTGCAATGTATCTGAGCTGAATGAATTCAGTTCATCTCAGCAGCCTCCAGTGGGACAGTGCTTTGCACACAAGCTACACACCCCAGAAGCCATAGGACAGAAAATAGTGAACTTACCTCAGGGAAAGTTGGAAATAAGCATAAAATGCTTGAATGAGATAAATTCCTGTTAAAAGAGATATAAAAGTGGGTGTTCAAAACTATGAGGAATGACATCAGGTGAGAGAAGTAAAGACAGACTCCAACAAAGGCAACACTGTGAACACTGAATCTGATTTTAGTAGGTTGGAACACAAGGAGAGATTCCAAGAAGACAAAGCAGCTGCCTTGGCCTTGCCCTTCAGACAAAATGTCTGCCCGCGTACACAGAATCAGTCTGGAGAGAAACACTTGCCCCAGCTCTGTCCCACCATCTCAGCCTCCTTCCCGTCCCAGTGACTCCTACCTACTTTGCAACACAAACACCTCTAGATTCCTGAGATGTGACTCCAGTGACAGCAGCCAAGCACCTGGGCAATGGGTTGATATAAAAGAAGGGTAGAGTCACGTGCCGGGATGAAACATTGACTATGAAAGCACACTGGAAACTTTGAAGGGCAATACCAATTTGGGAGAAAAATACTATTGCTCTCTGTCCAGGTATCTGTACAGAGCAGAGTGGGAATTAAGGCTGTCAACTTGGCAATCTCTAACTCTAAGCACTTCCAACTAAATTTTCAGCAGTTTTGTTATTGGCAAGATCCCTGAGCACGTGGGGTTTTTATCAAGTCTTGTTTTCTCTCCACTTCGTTACCACTATCTTGGCACAGGTCACCATCGTGCCCCTCCGAGCTACTCAGAGGACCTCTTACCTTACCCCTCTGCTTCCAGTCTTGCCTCCTCTACAGGTACTTCTCCTATAGCCGAAGGACCTTTCTGAAAATCCATCAATGACTTCTTACTGTTTTGAATACAAAGTCTACCCTCACCATAATCTACCAAACCAAGTCTCACACTACTTTCCTCTTCCGTGCCAGCACTAGCCTCCTGGCCTTTTTCACAGTTTCTAGAACACACCACACCTTCACCCTCTCGTGGCCTCTGCAATGGCTTTTCCTCAGCCTAGAATGTTCTTCTTCCTCTTTGCCACATGGCTGGTTCAGCTCAAAGGTTCCCATTCTGGATGATATCTAAATGCCCTACCGTAAGCATTTGGGATGGCCCTCTCCAGTTACTGTTACAGAATTTCTGGGCACTTCCCCAGGTTTTTACTTGTCCCCTGCTACTTGCTTTCCTTCAAAGATTTAATCGAGTCCCTGCTTTAGCTCTCTCTTCTGCCCACGTCTACACAGCTGTAGTTCCACATCCCCACTAGACGCTGCTGGTTGTTCACACTCAGATGTCAGAAGTGAAACAATGGAATTCACCACCTTTAGTAAACCAATTCCTACTCCCTTCTCCTTCACTTCCTCTAATCTTTCCAGTTTTCTGACCTTACAATCTCACAGTCACCTTAAATAATCCTTTATATACAATTAATAGCTACTTTTTCTGTAGTGTACAGTACGTAAAGGGCCTTTTGAATTATTAGTCACTGAGGCTGTCATTATTATAAGAACCGCTTTATTGAAGTAGATAGAATTGGCTATAAAGCCATTACCAATACCAAAATAATGAACACATCCACTTTCCCAAAAGGTTTCCTCCTGCTTCCTTGTAGTCTCTCTCACTCCTCTCAAAACTACTGATATGACTTCTGTCACTATAAATTAGTTTGAACTTTCTAGATTTTTACATAAGTGGAATCATACATCACATACTCACTTTTCTGTGGTTTCCTTCACTCAGTATATGTACTTTGAGGTTCATTTCATATTGTTGACAGCATTAACAGTTATTCTTTTTAATTGCTAAATCATATCCCATTGTATTGATACACCCATTTGCTAATTCACTCATCTGCTGAAGAACATCTGAGTCGTTTAAAATTTGGGGGTATTAGAGATAAAGGTTCTATGGACATTCAAGTGCAAGTCTTTATATAGACATATGTCGTCATTGCTCTTGGGTAAATAGCACAGAATGAAATCGCTGTATCACTCTAGGTATGCAAGTAATTTTAAAGCAAAATCTGCTGCACTGCTTTCCAAGATGATTGCATACTTTTACTTATCGTCGCCTGTGCATAAGAGTTTCAGCTCTGTCACAGCTTTACCAACACATCATATTGTAACTGGTATGGCAAAATTGGACTTTAAAAATTGGAGTTTTGTTTTGTTTTAGAAATAAGTGAGTGACTTCTCCAGACTTCCTCCTGCTGAGCATAGCCCAATGACAGAACATGCAGATGCCAGCCCCAGGATAATGAGGCCCAGTTTACTTTCCACAAGAAAGGGAGAGACAGAGCTGAAGATGACCAGAGTGATAAAGTTGGCCTGGAGACATACATCATCTCTCTCCATGTTCCCCCCTCCTCTGTTCCTTACTTGAAAAGACACTTGCACACCTGTCCATGGTGAAATGATCTGAAGCAAACAAGCCCCTTTGTTTCCTTGGAGTTAGATTTGAATAAACCATTTGTTTGGTGTTGTTTTTTTCTCAACAAAAATTAATGGCCTCCTTTGATTTGGTAGCTGACCAGTAGCAATATCAACAGTCATTTTAATTTCAGCTATTTTAATATATACACAGTGGTGCCTCCTTGAAGTTTTGATTTGCATTTCTCCAATAACCAATGATACTGAGCAGATTTTATATGCTTAATTCCCACTTGCTTGACTTTAATTTGAATTTTGTTCAAAATGTCCATGAGGAATTTTGCCTGGTTGTGATGCTGGCCTGACGAGTTGAGAAGCAGGCTTTCCTCTCCTATTTTCTAGATGAGCTTGTGTAGAATTAGTATTCTTGTTTAAATATTCAATAGAATTCATCATAAAGTTATCTAGGCTGGAGCTGTCATTGTGGGAATGTTTTCAAGCAAAAATTATATATATGTCTTAATAGATAAGCAGCTATTCAGCTTTTGTGACTCTTCTTGAATTAGCTTTGATAGTTTGTATCTTTCAAGAAATTTATCAACTTGACCTAAGATGTTGAATTTATTGATACCAAGTTGTTCATAATATCCTCATTATCTTTTTAGTAACTGTAGAATCTATAATTACGGTACCTCTCACATTGCTATTAGAAGTTTGCATCTTCACTCATTCTCCCTAATCAGTATTAATAGAGGCTTATCAATTTAATGAAATTTCCCAAAGAACCAACTCTTAGTTTCTTAATTTTTTTCTACATTAGGGCCTCTCTGTGTCTTTTAATTCTCTTTTTAACTTTTGAACACATGTAATACAGTTATAATAACAATTTTAATGGCCTTGTCTGCTAACTCCTACATCTGTGTCAGTTCTGATTGATTTATCACTTCATTATGGATTTCAAGTTCCTGCTTACTTGCATGTTCAGTAATTTTTTATTGGATGGTAGGCATTGTGAATTTTATCTTATTAGACGCCGAGAGCTTTTCCCCCATAAATACTTGTGAATTTTGTTCTGGGATGAAATCTCTTGGAAGTACTCCAGTCCTTTTGTATCTTCCTTGTAAAATTTGTTAGGCAGAACAAGAGCACTGTTTGATTTAGAAATAATTGTTTCCCAGATTTAAAAAAAAAGACCCTCTTGTGTACTCTACCAAACGCCTTTCGATCTTGACATTTCCACGTGTGGCCTCCAAGAACAGGTCCTCCTTATGAGCCAGTGTGAGCTCTAGGCACCGTGACCCCCTAGTGCTTTCAGATATTATACCAGCAATGGATTGCTTGTTTAGGCACATATTCTTAAGTACTCAGCTGAGTACTCAAAGAAAATCCTCTAAAAACCTCTGGAGTTCTCTTCGCATCTTTCTCTTCTCTGCTGCTCTGCTCTGAAAACATCAACTCCTTTGGTCTTCTCAGCCTCTCAGCTTTGTCTCCTCAATTTCAAGGAATCGACCGAAATCTACCTGGATTCCCATTCTCTGTCATGTCACCTGCATACCTGAGACAGTACACTGGGGCAGTCATCAGGTTCACCTCATGTGTTGTTGTTGTTGATTCTGGTTTTTTTTTTTATTTTGGTTTGGTTTGGGGTTTTTTGCCTTATGTCCAATAGCTTGTAAACTGCTGTTTCATATACTGTGTCTGATTTTTGGTTGCTTCAAATAGAAAGGTTAGTATGGTCCTCTTTACTCCATCTTAGTCAAAGGCAAATCTCTATCATTATTTTTCCCCCATTGTATAGATATGTATAAGTGCAAAATTTGAGGTTTACAGTGATCTTAAGCATTTTGTGCACATACATATCTTGGCAAGGTTACAAGACCTTTCCCTCTTTCCTTTTGGTCCTCCCCTTGCCTACCGCCCCCGTTCCCATTATTTTCCACATTAAGTTCCATGAGATAATTGTGATCTGGGTTTCTCCTATCAGAGAAACCATTCGATATTTTACTTTCAGCTTCTGACTCACCTCCCTAAGCATAATGGTCTCAAGTTGCCTCCATTTGCCTACAAGAGCCTCCAACCTATCTGACTTTATGAATGCATAGTATTCCATTATTATTACTACATCATTATTACTAATGAGTAAACTGATGAGAGGGTCAGCTCGAGTCGCCCAATGGAAGTGATTTCAAACCTTACAACAAACATAGCACCATGTTTTTGTTAATTAATCCTCTTTTTTTCATTTCTGTTACCATAACCATAGTTCAAATCTTAACTATTATCTGGACAGTATCAATAATTATCAAAAGAATTACCTCTAAGGTAAGTGACAAAAATAAAAACTATGTGAGATATGCACATATATATATATATATACTAGTTATTATTTATTTATGGAAGCTCCAGGGACACTCTTAGCACAAATAAATATAGGAAGAATTACAGTATAGTGCTAAGAGTGTGAAATTTGCACTGAAACTGCCTAAGTACAAGCCTGTCTCCACAATTCACTAGCTAAGGGGTAACAAGCAAATCACTTCACTTCCTCAGACACTCGTTCTATTGGCTGTAGCACATAAGCAATAGTAATAACCATCTCAGAAGATTACTATGCAGATGAGATGGCATAGTACAGTGTCTACATACAGTAAGACTTGTGTGTTACATGACAGTATGGACGTGAACTGATCTGGTCTCCTTTCTTTCAATTTCTTCTTTTACTTTATCCTCCAGAAGGTACCTCCTTTAGAAAATACTTTTTAAAAAATTCATTACATTTATTAAATGTAAATGTAATTTACATTACATTTAAATTTATTACATTTCTGCTATAAAACCTTTCATGGCTCGCAGTGTAACCTCTAAGTCCTTCCACCTTCTGGCTCCAGCCCTCATCTCTAAATTCATCTCCCACCACTACTTCCACATGAATCTTTTGCTCTGGCAATACTGATCCATTGCTAGGGTCCAAATATGTTTTGTCCTGAACTTTGCTTGTATGCAATCGGCCCCTCTCTTTGCCCAAGTCTACTCACAATCAAAATCTTCCCTATCCTTAAAAGTCCAACTAAAATGCTACCTGCCCTTTAAAGCCTATTCTAAATTTATCCAAACTCCAAGTCCTTTCTGTGTTGTCCTTTGGTGACAACTACCCCTAGTTACCTCCTTTTTTAGTACTTGTTTTAGATCTATGCACCTAGAAGGTACCCAATAAGCACCTATCCAACAAACAAATAAATGCAATTGACTCAGGATTAATGGGGATATCTAAGACAGAGTCACACTGTAAATGCTTCAGACAGTTCTTCTTGGAAGAAGCCAACCTTCTTATCATGCAAATGACAGGAACAACTGAGCCCCAAACTGCCACATTTTCCCGGGCAGCTTCAGGGGTACAGAAGCAGCAAGGGCCAAGAAACTCCAGTTGCCAGTTTCCAGGCTCTTAAACCAATCTGATTAGCTCAGGCTCACTGAGTCAAATGTGCCAAAGACACACAGAACAACCCCCCAAATATAGACTTAGCTGCCACTCTACCCTGGAAATAGAAACTAGGAGACAGGAGAGGCTCAGGATGCAAGGAAAGAGTGACAGGATGTCAAAGGACCAGAACCAATTCCCCTCCCTGGCCGCCCTGCCGCAAGGCAGCTGGAACTGCTCCCCACCCTCCCTGCCCCAAGGGGGACCAGGAACAGGGAAGGTATGACACAGCCACATCCCAGGGAAAAGTCCTCCATGCCCGTCTCCTCTAGACTAAGAAAGGAAAGAGAATTAAGATATAAAATTCTGTCTCTGTAGGTTCTACACTGCTGTGCTGATTGAGTAAATATCTGGTTAGGCCAAAGTCATCCTAACCCTAATGCAAAATAGAATGGCTCATCCACTCTTCCTTCCCTTGCTACTGTCTCTGCCCCCAAAAATAAGTGGCTTCCCTTCCTAGGTGAGTAATCCTAGTCGGATTTTATTTCAAAACAAATAACACAACACAGAAGGGATCCCTGTGGACGGTATACGTTATACAAGTCTTGTCCTAAAAAATCTCTAAACACCACTCCCACCCTTCCCGCAAACCATCTTAGGTCCCTAGAGGTCACATAGCCTACAGACAGCCCAGATCCTTCCCTGGCTCCATGGAACCTCTTAAAGGTGCCAAAGTCTTGCACTAGAAATATTGCACTAGTGAGAAAACGCACTGCAGTTTTTGCCCAAATGGAGATTATAGTCTATAGGGAGAAATAGACATTAAGTAAATAATTAATATTTTATATAATAAATAAGATATAATGATATGAATAAGTGTGTGATTCTATAGCACAGTAAATTCTATGGAGAACAAATATGTGTTACTGTTAGAAAATGCAGCCAGAAAACTGAGCCCCATCTGAGGGACAGGGAGAGATCTCCCAGAGGAGCCTGGGAAGAGGAGACAAGCACCCACAGAAAAGGAAATGGAAGACAGGACTTCGTTGCTTGAGGTCTCTTGCCAGGTAGGTGACCTGGGTCATACCATTTCACTTCCCCGTAAGTAGGGATTATAATAACACCTACTTTACAGAGCCATGTAAGGATAAAAATGAGTTAACTCCACATATATCATATGCATAAAATGCTTAGAATGGTTCCCGGCAAAGTAAGCACCAAGGTTTTACCGCTGTTTCTGATTTCCAGACGTCAGCTCAAGTTTCTTCTCTTAGGAAACCCTATCAGATGTCTCCAGAGGCCTCCACTCAAACATAAGCAGTAGCACCTGCCACGCACCACTGAAGGCTATTTGTATATGTGTGTTTCCCCAGCTGTCACGTGAGGTTCTAGGAAGCCTGGA
The DNA here is from genome assembly GCA_004027205.1 of Ctenodactylus gundi. Lineage (NCBI taxonomy): Eukaryota > Metazoa > Chordata > Mammalia > Rodentia > Ctenodactylidae > Ctenodactylus > Ctenodactylus gundi. Next base: position 10,931 of record PVKB01008092.1, on the reverse strand, counting down.
GTATGTCCGGTATTCATCTTCGCCTTCACTATCTCCCACAGCCACCGGCACAAAGTGTTGAAAAGCAAGTAAGAAACGAATGAATGCCTGCTGAGTGTTCTACAGGCTATCACAGTTTAAGTACCAGATAAGAATATTTAGGAGCCACAAACCTAACCTATAAGACCCTTAATAAAATGTCTCTGTCAGATTTTATTGAAAGGCTATGCCACCAGTTAGCACTAAAAAACCTTTAAGAAACCACTATATGAAATTCAACCATGGAGACCGTGAGTTTGCGAGGGCAGGGCTGGACAGTTATTCATTCTCTCCCTCTGTATCACTCCACCTGGGCTGTTATAACAAAGTATCACACATTGAGCGGCTTAAAGACAACAGAAGCTTATTTTTCACAATTCTGAGAAGCTGGGAAATCCAATATTAAAGCTGAATCCTCTAATTCCTTATCTAGTGAGGATGCAATTTCTAGCTCATAGAATCTCTTTCTATGTCTTCATGTGGTGGTGGGAGGGCAAGGTCGCTGTCAGGGTTTTTCTTGCATGGGTATAAATCTGTAACCTCTCCACTCTCATGCCATATTCACCTCCAGAGGCCTCACCTCTACATACCGTAACATTGAGGATTAGGCTGCAACATATGAATTTGGGGAAAACATAAATATCCAGTCCAACACACATTCCTCAACCCTGCATGGTGAGGATAGTATGTACATTCTATAAATATTTGTTGAAAAAATGATCAAAGTCCCATTGTGTCATTTCCCATGGATGATCTTGATTTCCCGTGGATGGGATTTGCTCATTGCATTGCTCTGCAACTACAGTTTCTCCATTTTTAGCGTCTGCAAACCTTTTCCAGAGCAACTGTTTTTCTTTTGCCTTATAAAAATGTGACACCTGTGACTAATCACGCTTCTCTTTTTATTCTAGCTGCAAAGAAATGCAGAACCAAATCCAAAGTCCACTTCCTAATTGTGAAGGCACTTGTGGCACTCAATGTTTCAGCTTTTTAAAGAATCTTAACTACACTGTATTATTTTCTCTTCTCCCTACTCACCCTTGCGTGTCTTCCAGATGCAACCAGATGTATGTACCAATTCTCCAGGTTGAATGGAATTGTAAAAATTGTGAACATACACTAATAAAAAATCATAATTATGGAGAAGAAATTGATAAACATACTTTTACTGATATCTATAAAAGTGCAAAAATTATATACATAGCTCTGAGACATTAAAAATATTAAACATACTTTTGAGCCCTAAATCTCTCTAGGTAGCCGTGGAGGTAAGTTTGCTAGTTAAAGTCATTTAAGACTCTTCAACATGTTTCCTTTAGGCTGTTTTTAGAGGCAAAAATTGAGCCAATTCAAGGCAGCTTCTCTTCACCTACCAATCAAATGATGAGTTCAGGAAGCGCCTGGGTATCTTAATGGGATTGAAGAAGGAGCTCTTAGGTTTTCATGAGTCCCCAATGTAGTGTGGCTGACCTGGCCTGGCCCTGGGCAGCAGAAGTTCTTGGTTTTTTGAGGTGTCATGCTTTAATCCGGCACCAGTTGATAAGGACATGCCACTGTATTTGGGATTCCACCCTTGGAAACCTATGTATTAAAACTGCAGAATGACTTCCATCAACAACATTCCTATAGCAAAAGTTCTGTGACGTGGACCTCTGCCCTTCACCAAAACCTTCACCTTCTTTCGTGTGTAAAGAATAGCCTCCTCTCCTATTGGAACTCTGACTGACAAGGAGAGCAAGGCTTTTGACACCCCAGGCATCAGGTTCCTCCTCTGGCCCAGTCAGAACAGGAAGCAGAGACTGAAGAATGTCGCCATTAAAAAGACCTGGTAGCGAGCCAGGTAATTTCTTCAGTTCCTCACCCCCACGCTGCACTTCGTGCAAGGTTTGAATTCATGGAAATTTTTGAGCTAGAAATACCTTGGAGTCAAGGAGCTTTGAAATGTTGACATGCAACTATTCATTGGTATTCACTTGCAGGCCTGCATAATTAAGTGAGGAATGTCCTAACCTGAACTAGCAGAGTCATTTAAACAAAAGAATTCCACTCTGTTCTACACCATGTGCTTCAATCTTTCCAAATTATGCTTCTTCTAGCACCAAGCCATCACCTTGATCAAGCCTCATTAATACAAATTCAAGACGTAAATGTAAAAGAACATACTGTGTGCCTGGTACTTTATGTACGTCACTTTTATTCCTTTAGGAACCTACAGGGAAAGTCTTCTGAGATGCCCTATCAGAAAGGGGAAGAGCAATAAGATTTCGAAATCCATGTTCATGTAGGCAGCTTCGTCCAAGATATCTCATTTCTCTCCTTTCTTGGAAAGTTGCAAACAAATTCAGTATAAATTAAACCCCCAAAAAAAAATTTTGAGAGGGAAAGGGTAGCTTCTTTGTGTGTTTTTTCCAAAACTGTTTCTGTGGCCATTTGCATCAATGCAAATAGAGAGCAAAATGCATCGGTCCCTCCTCTCTGGTCCTGTCCTCCAGCCCCATCTGCTTCTCTGTCCTCATAATACAGAGGGAAAATGTCAGATGTAAATTCTGGAAAGCAGCTTCACTAAAGCTCCATGGGGATGTCTGGACTGTGTCTGTTACACAACTGAGCAACCTTCTTTTTGCTTAAACTGATATTCACATTTTAGGCTAATTTTGATTTCCAGCTGCTTTTATCATTTCTAATTCAAATGCCTTTAATAACTTTTTGGAAATTCTTTCAACAATATGATCTGTACAAGAAGCTCTTTGTGAAAAGGGTTTTCATTTGTCACCCAGTTATAAATACCTTCCTTCTGGTAAATCTGATAGGTCTGTGATGCATTTTCTTTTTTGCCAAGTACTTTACAAGGCAATCTATCAAAAACGTTGGTGAGGCTGTTCTGAAAGCTCCCTGAGAAATACATCATTATTTTCAAGGAAAGCAGAGGAAGTTTCAAATAATTTGGTATATTTCACATGATTCTAGGACATATATGTCTCCTATGAAAATGATTAAAAGACAGAAGTTAATCACATCTTAACTATCACTTATGAAATAATCTTTCCTGTAATGAACTAGTTACTCCTTGTTGTTTTACTAATTAAATATAAATATAATTATTAATTTAAATCAAGTTCATTAGAATAACTTCAAGCTTGGTTTTATTATTATTTTTTTTTCTACAACTGCAGATACTGTAACCCTCTGAGACGACAGGTTAGGGCTTCTTAAATGGTTTTCAAGGTTGCAGTGCCCAAAAAAGAAGCATCCAGGTGGTCCTGGAACAAACTGATTAAAAAATCCTGGGGACCAAAATGGGAAAAAGAAAAAATTGAGAGATGAGATGGTGCCAATTCAATTAAAAAGGAGTTTCTTCAGCAGAGCTTTAGATCAGGCGCTGGGCCAAAGATCTTTGACAAAAATCTAAATTTTGCTTAGAATCTGCTTTGGTCCTAATGAGCAATAGGGCCCCTGAATGGCAACTCTGCAGGGATAAGGAAGGCAGGAGCTGCAAATCTGTCCTGGGAAGCTGGGCTGTCCAGGGCCCATCTGTGCCCATCCCTTTGGGATCTCCAAAAGTAGTTAGCAGGACATGTTGGGCATGAGAGTGCCTCCTTTAATACAGACACAGAATCGCATATTGAGAGAGAGGCGCATTTTCAGGAATACAAACTCTAAGCCCTTGCCCCTTTACTTACAATACTGAAACGAAAGTGCCTCCAGTGGCTACTGTGAGGATTATAGATCATACAAGTATGAACATAAAATGAACCCTCAAGGGATGGAAGCTCCTACAATTACCAGTATTTATTCATTGTCTCCTCAGTTCCCCAACCTCAAGGCAGATGCTATCTCTTCCATTGCTCGCAAGTGAAGTGACAGGTTTACAGAAGCAAAGCACACTGCCTGGGGTCACACTGCAAAGAGGTGGCAAAGCCAGGGCCCACACTGTTGAACACGACATGCAGCGTGGCCCACCGTGTGCCAATGACCACTACAGCAGCTCCTATGACGCTCGGGTTCAAATGCCATACCTGCAAGCGTGGCCTGGCAGGCTGCTAGCCCACCTCTCAGGTTGAAGGGGAAAAAAAAAACAAGAAAGATAAATGAGGCAAGAAAAGGAAAAATATCTAGATTGCACTGGGAGCTCTTAAAATGCCACAGGTCAAACCAACCAATCAGATGTAAATAGGAGTGCAAACGGCCCTACCTAGAGATAACCAGGCCTACAGCAACCTACCAACCAAGAGTATCCAGCCAATCAGCTTCTAGCACAGCACATCAGAGTCTGGTAACAGGGGCAGAAGACACCAGAGCCACTTGTAGCAAGAAATGAAAAAAAAAAAAAAAAAAAGAAAACAAAAGAAAACAAACAAAAACCCAAGAGATGGAAAGCAGGGTGCAACACTACTACGAGGACAATGTGTAGGAGGTGCCTCAGCACTGTCCTCTAACATTAAAATGGAGGTATACGGTGGAAACCTGTTCATGAAGGAGAGTCAAAAGAGCTCCTGGCCCCGGGAGGATCCCGATTTCAGATTCCATTTGACAGTCTTCCTCCAGCTTTCACCAGCCTGTGGATGAAGCACCAGAACAACAATAATACTCAAGTTCACAGACTGGCAGGCCGCGGGGCTTCTGCAAGTTCACCCAGGTTACAGCAGAAGGGCTTCACGTCACCACGTTTACCAGGGAGTCTCCACAGCACGTCTGGCTCAGTCTCCCTCTCGCACACTGGCCCTTTATCCACACTGGCATTTGAATGCTGCTGGTTGTCAGTACCACCAGTATCTGCCTCAAAAGATTAGCCGCTGTGCACAGAAGCCATTTCCTGCTAAACAGCAGGACACCAGGCCCATGGCCCCTGGCTGCGGGGAGGAAGCCCTCTCCCGCCTCTTTGCTCATTTTTCAGCAACACAACACCCCTGCCAACAAACTGCAGCTTAGTCCTTCAAATTTACTAACTGCTTCTAAACTCCAGGAGGTTTTCGAAGGCTAGGATGACCCTCCCAAATGAGCGTGGCTTTGCCCCCTTCCTAACTCAGTGTTACCGGCTCCATCTCCCCAAAGCACATGTTCAGTGCTGCTACCCAACCCTGCCCCAGGGTGAATGAGACCTCCCAGGCCCTGGTGGGAGTGAGGAGGCTTGACTAATGAGCATTTGCAAAGGCTTCTGCAGAGGAAAGGCTGGGGGAACCACTCATTATCCCAGCAGCGCTGCCAGCAGGCAGGAGTTTACAGGCCAGAGAGCAGTAAAAGCCTCCTGACTGCTTGCTCTATGTGGCACCACAGAGGCATCAGACTCAAACCCAAGATGACTCTAAAGCAGCTATTGCCCTTTCAGCTCCCAGTGAGCCCTCAAGGGAAAATCTGCTCCATGGAACCTCCCTGTATTGAATATTCCTTCAATATGCTTGATATAGGATTCTGTCCCCTGTGCCACCACACTGGCTTCAGGGTGCAGCAGCTCACCAATAAAACAGCCCATTCTACTTGTCCTTGTGTGACTCTTCTAAATCTTTCCTGTGCTCTCCTTCCACCCATCTCCTGTACTTACCCTCATCTTCCTGTTGCTCTAAGTCTTGCCTTTCTAACTGGCTCCTACTCTGAAGCCTGATCTACCTATGGCTTATGGCCATTTATCACCTAGAATGTCCGCAGCATCCACCAGGTTCTGCTCATACCTCAGAACAAACAGGTAAGCAGAGCAGATGTCTTTGCCTTGATAAAGCTCTCAATCTAGGAATACAGGTGATTATTGTTATGGTTTGGATCTATGGTGTCCCCCAGATGCCTCAGGTACCTATGAATACTTTGTACTGTTAGGAGATGTGGTTTGGCTGAGAGGAATGTATGCTCAGAACTTGACTTGGAGGTATGTGTACCGGCTCTGCCCTTCCTCTTGGATTGGCTTCCCCCTCTTCCATGCTGTAAAGAGCTCTCTGGCTTCACCCCTCCTACGTGTGTTCACCAATGCTGGCTACCTACTTATGGACTGTAACCTGAAATTGTGAGCTAAAATAAATCTTTCCTTCCTAAGGTTGTGGATGTCAGGCATTCTGTTCCAGCAACAAGAAAGTAACTAAGACATAAATTGGTACCAGGAGTAGGGTCATTGGTATGACTTTACCCAACCATGTGGTTTGGAAGCCTTTGGAACTGGTTTGCAGAAGGAGTTTGGAAAGGTTTGAGAATGCCACCTGGAGAAAACTTGGAGTGCTCTAAGCCAAGAGTAGATTCTAGTATGAGCTCAGAAGACCAGAATGCTGACAGAAGTGTGGATTGGAAAGGCCAGACTCTATGAGTTTCAGATGGGAAAGAGGATAGTATTGGCAATTGATTTGTCAACATTTTGATCCTTGTCCAGAGACTTTGCCTGAAAGTGAGATTAAGGGCCGAGGATTACTTAATCCGGTGGAGGAAATGTCAAGGTAGCAGGAGCTATAGGCTCATGAAGGCTTCCACCCAGGTTTCAGAGGAAGGGTTTGGAGGCCAGGCAGTGTGCCACTTGGAGGGCAGTGTGTTAAGTTGTAAAGAAAAACCATAAGGTCATGAAGACCCCAAACAATTGGAGAAGCCAGGAGCATGGGCCATCAGCTGAGGAAAGGAGTAGTCTACAGGCAGGGCCAGCCAAAGGAAAAAAGGTGGAAGTTGCATTTGGCAGCAATTCTGCAGGCAGGGCTGGGGCCACCCAAACCCTCTGAAGTTCAAATCTCACTTCTGCCACAGTTCACCCTGGGGAAACTACAGAATTTAACCCTTGCCCAGTTGGGTTTAGAACTTGTTGTGGCCCAGTGCCTACTTTTAGCCTTCTGTTCCTCCCCATGGAATGGGAATATTTACACTGTGCCATTTGAGTTGGAAGTGCTTAACTCTTTCATTTTTATGGGAGCTTGCAACTAGAGTTTGCCTTGCATCTCAGAGGAGGCTTTGGGCTTGGACTTATTAGCAGTTGTGGAAGTGGTTAAGACTTTGGCAGCTCTTTAAAAATAACATACATTTTACACAAGGAGGTGGAAACGAGTCTTTGAGGGGTCAAGGGCAAAATTTTGTGGTTTGGATCTGCAGCGTCCCTACATACTGTCTTAGTTACTTATTTGTTGCTGTGACAAAAAAAAAAGAAACCCAACACCCACAATTTAAGAGAGGAAAGATTTAGTTTAGTTTCAGAAGGTCTCACAGAGTCTGCTCACGGGGCAGCTGGTAACCATGAAGGCTCATGGCAGAGTTAGGGGCTGGAAAGCTGCTTACCCCATTGCAAACAGAAGCCAAGTAAAGTGGGTGTCAGTGGACGTGAGGCAAAGGCCAGAGCCTTCCCAGGAAGAAGCTGTACTAATGTTTCTTCTTCCTCCCTTTAATTATTTTTAGCTGCCATTTGGCCTGCCCCCAAGGGTGGATGCCCCTCTCTCACTTCTTGGCCCATGAGTCAGTAACACACACCTGAAAGCTCTGCCCCAGGTGGGCCCAGTCTCAACAAGTTATCACAGTATTTCCAAGCTTCGGCAACTCCCTACCAAGCCCTACTTCCGATTACCATACAGTTCCAAATACATCAGCCTTTTGGGGACACTCAAGATCCAAACCACAACATATACCTATGGATACTCTGTACCACTGTGAGGTAGAGCTTGGCTGAAAGGGGCGGATGCTTGACCTGGAGGAGTGTGTGCTAGTTCTGCCCTTTCACCAAGACTTGGACCTTTTCTGCCATATAGCGGCGAGGTGCTCTGGCTCTGGCTCCAGTCCTGCCGGGTGATTCCACCATTTCCAGCCACCTACCTATGAAACAGACTGATTTTCTAAAACTGTGAGCTAAAATAAACCTTTTCTCCCTAAAGTTGCAATGTCAGGTATTCCGTCACGCAATGAGAAAGTAACTGAGGAAGCCATCAACAGGCGAAATGAAAAGGCAACATAAAAAACAGTGGCAGCTGCTAGGTGTGACGGGACAAGGTAACCAAGAGAACAAAGGGGAGTAGGAGCATGGGACACAAGAAAAGCACCAAGCAGGACTCAATGGAGAAGCTAGAGAAGGCTTTGATGAGAAAGGAAACTCTGGAAAAAACCTAAAAGGGAAGCAGAAGTAGCCAACCAGGTTCCTAGAGGAAAACCTTCCAGGGACTGTGGAATAACTGGAGTAAATATCCTGCCTCCAAGCTTTGCCACCTCCAAATCATGTGTGTGTGTGTGTGTGTGTGTGTGTGTGTGTGTGTGTGTGTGTTGCTAAAGATGGAACCCAGGGTCTTTCCACTATGCTACCTCCCCAGACCATTTTTGTGTTTTATTTTTCTGTTTTGTTTTGTTTTGTTGAGGGGGTTGGTTTTCATTTTGAGACAGGGTCTCACTAAATCGCTAAGTTGCCCAGGCTGGGTTTGAATCTATATTCCTCCTTCCTCAGCCTCACAGAGCACTGGAATTATGAGCCTGTGTCCAAACCTTTGAGCATCACTGTTAGTATTTCTATTTGCCCTGTGCCACTTACTCTGAAATTTACAAACCCTTCAGCTAAACAGGGGACCAAGTCCAGACTTCTAATGTTGATGAGGAAAACATCCTGTACCCTAGGCCTATCTCTCCTACCTGTAGTGGTTGCTGCCCATCCTCTATTTTCCTCACTTCTGATGCTGGTACCTGCAACCTTATTAAATGCCCTGCCCTTGGTCTACTCTCTATCCTCATGCAGCGAAACAGGAGAACATGGGAGTCTATGTTCCCTGCTTGCAGTAGCCAGCAGCCAATGATGGACCATGTGTGAATTGAAAAGCTCAGGTTCTTGCCTAGAAGTTGGCAAATTCTGCCATGCACTTTATGCTTGAATCACCTGAGGGACTGAGCTGGGACAAGGTGCATCCTGGTAGCTATATTTTTCACCCTGTCCTGCTTTGCCCCACCCCACAACCCTTAAGTACTGCTTCTCTTGGAATCAATGCATTGATAAATCACATCCATTTCACTATGTCAGGATTCATTTCTAGAGACGTGACCCAGAACACAAACCCACATTTAGTTCCCACATTGCCCGACGCTGCTTTTCTGCTTTCTTCCCAAGCTGTTCCAGCCAACACTCTTTCCTCTGTGTTCCTATAGCAGCAGACATCGCACACTCATCGGCATGGATTCACAAATGGGTCTGTTTGGGCTTTTGTTTGTGTGATAGTTTCCCTGGATCTAGCTCTCAGCTTCCCCAGGAGATCATGAGCACCCTGAGAGAAGCAATGGTGTTTCAGGCTCCTTACAATCTTCAGCACCAGAGAAAGCACCAATTCCATCCTCAAGACTTACTAAGGGGAACCTGAAGCTGTGCAAGTCTGCTCGTCCTGCACATGGTACCCTGTGGAACAAAGGGCTTGGAGAAGGTCATGTGGGAAAGCCCTCATGCCTATGTTGAGCTCCCCTGGGAAAACTGGGCTCGGAGGGTCTTCCAGGGCTGTACAGGGAAAGATATCAGAACTATTGTGGGATACTTCTGTCCTTCCAGCCTCCAGTACACTTGTAACAGGGAGAGGGAATGGGATGAGAGAGATGGCCAAGACATCAGGTCTTGGCAAGGCAGGTACATTGAACGGGAAGATCTTGTCTTTCATTCTCTCATCTCCTCTTCACACTTTCCTCAACTACCCAGTTTCCCTTCCTTGCGATGCTTTCCTAAATGTTACTACCATGGGTCGTGCTCTAGTCCCTACTGGAGGAGGTCGCACGTGAGCTGCCTCTGGGAGACATTCATTTTTCACAAGGGTTGACAAAAATTCAGGGAGCCAGAGCACTCAGAATAATAATTCTTTAAAGAACACAGTATTTTACAAAGTACAGAGTATTTTCACATTCATGCTTCCCTGAGACCCCTGTAACATTCCTGTAAAATGGATAAAGCAAACAGGATCGTCACCTCCATGCTACAGACAGGAACACCAGGATTGGGAGAGGTTGAGGCCTCGTGCAAGCCCACACACCTGTTGAAAGACAACGTGGAGGCTGGATGATGCCACATTCATGTCACCCTACAGCTAATGCAAAGACTCAACCCCCACATTGAGAGGTCTTGCTGTGATCCACAGCAGAAAGGACCATAAGAAAGTCCATTCTTTTGTTCTGGCACCAGATGGGGACACTCATGAGGCCTGGGCCTCTGGGAAAAGAGCCAGTAATAACAGTGAGGCTGTGAATGGGATTGCTATGTGGTCTCTATGAGGAAGAACTAGTACCTGGGCACAGGTGGATTAAGATTCATCTACTACCTAGAGATTTCATAACAGTCCTACACAGGAGGTAATACTAGCCCCATTTTGCAAACAAGGAAGCAATTTAAGTGGGTCAATGATGAGCTAAAGATCACAGTATCATAGCAACAGTCAACAAATACCAGGCATTTATTGAGTTCCTACTAGATACCACACACTGTGCTGAACAGTATACACACTTAATAATTTTAGTATACATACTAGTAATCCTTAGTAATTCACAAGTTGTTGACTAGAGAGGGTGTATGAGTTCAGTAATCACATCACCTTTAAAAGATGTGGAAACTGACAGTAATTTGTCCAAAGTCACTCAGCTTTACATACAAATTGAGCACAGGTAGGGGCCAACACCAAGGCAGATGTTGGTAGGGGGAGAAGAGTAAATAGCTCCGCTTGGGGTGATCTGGAGCATTAAAGGACTTCTTTCCTGTCGCAGCCTCTGGCAAGGGACTCTATCTCCTATAAGGATGAACCTGGATATTCCCAGGGGTCGGGGCTTGGGTTGCAAGAAAAGGAGTCTTACCACCAAGTCTCCTGGCCTGAGGCGCCTCTGAGACCTTCCCTGCGACATTTGGCAGCAAGGTACCTGAACAGAATGGAAGACTACATGTGTAGGATTATGTTTTTAAATATTAACTGAGATTTCCAAATCCCCCTCCCTGTTTTCCTACACTCTGGTACCCTTTCCTTCTG
>PVKB01008091.1:0-21826 GCA_004027205.1 Ctenodactylus gundi | reverse complement strand
TTTTGAGAATTCCTGTTAGCCTTGTTAGTTGTCATTATTACCTGAGGTAAGACATTCCAAATTAGCTCGTTTTCTGATCAGCTACATATTCATCTGGTAAATGTCAAGAAATAAAACAACATGCAAGTAAGTTTTAATGTTTTTAGATGGCTTTGTGGAAAGAGAAAGAGGAGGAGGCAAGGGCTAATTGTTGAAATATCGTTACATCTGATGAAGGCACCGAGGTGCACCAAGGAACCATTTGCCAACTTTGGTCAAATATAGGATTATAAAATAATTGAAAAATTATATTGCACAAGGTACTGATAGAATTCAGTAATAAATATGTATCAAATTGCTTAATTTCTTATTCACTGGTGGTTTAACAGTAGGATTCAGACCTTAGAGAAACCCAGTCGACAGAATGGTCTTTAAGTTCTACTCACACTCAAGAACAGGAAGACAGAATGGCCGGCCCTGTCCCTTGTTTCCTGCTAATTATACCTGGTCTCTGATGTCCCCGTGAGGCGCCCACCACTCTTGTGGCGGGTCTGCTTGCCCCCGGCCTCAGTGCTCAGGGCTGTGTTCACACTTTGATCCACCCACAGGACTGCTCTGGCTCCTCTCCCTTTGTCAGAGGCCAGGGTTCTGTCACAGGCCTGTCTGGCTGCTGGTGCTGTGCCCTCTCCGGCCGCACTTTTGGGATGTTTTCCCCACTAAGGGGCACTGGCACAGAAGTCTTGATTTCTGTCCTCATCCTCCTGAATGAGGCCTTCTCAACTGGTGACAGAGTTTGACTATCTAGGTGACAGTTATGATGAAAATACCATGTGTATGTAGACTGAGGCACGCTCGTGATACTTGCTCAGCACATGTGGCCTTTACCTGGTAGAACTTCCTGCTGTTCCTGCTGTTCCTCCACAGGGTGCTGCAGTTCTCTGGGTGCCTGTCTTACTGCCCCCCACTGCCTCGGGGGCTTGTAACATATCGCGAGTTATGAAAATACAGGCTTCTTCACAAAAGCCTGGGAATTACCTGCGCCATTATCCAGAAGGTCCAAAATTTCTGTTTTTCCACTGTTTGATTCAATGAAAGCAGTCACGGTAGCTCCTAGAACAGGTGCATATCCTTGTTTAACTTCTGCATAAACAATCATTGGGTTGGGGTAGGTGTTTGCATCTTTATTCATTTTCGCATTCACGGTGATTGGAGGCACAGAAGAGTTTGCTGCCCGAGAAGTTATTGTTATAGTGAGTATTTCTGCGTCTGCTTTGGCTTGAAGGCTGTACGTCCAAATGCCTGCCTGAAAATATCAATGAGAACACTGTAAGTATTTCTTGTCAAGATGCTTCCGTGTTTGCATTGTGACAGTCTAAAAAAACATCATGGAAATGCGAAGTAGAACAAAAATGTCTGTGAAGTTTTAAAGGATGCAAAGTTGAGGAGGATCAGGGATCATGACTAGCTTCATATGGGGTCTCTGCTATATGATGTCTGAGCTGGAAAACTTGTTTTGGAAACTTTGCCCTGGTTTTGCCCGCAGTTTTGGCGGGAGTGACCTGGGTGGAGCTCATGAGGAGGAACTCTCGCTATCTGCACGCTCACACGTCCACCTTAAGTTTCTTTCTTCTTCATTTTTTAAATACCATGTTACTTCCTTTTTTCTAAGGCATGCTGTCCTCTTTCCTTTTTTTCTGTCATCTTTTTCAGAATCAGGCAACACGGAAAACACGTAGTATTTTGTCTTAATCTCAAAGGTGACATAATCATAATCATTCACGTTTATAGCATCAAACACTATTTTTAGCCTAATTTTTTTTTCTTCAGTGAAGTGCAAAAGCTGATCGCTTGCTTACCTGTGCAGTCCCGGGAATAGTGAGATAAGCCATCTTGGAAGCAGCGTCCTCTGTGAAGCCTGTGACTGCTGTTTTATTGGGATACTCAAGAGAAATACTGGGAGGCTGTTTGTTCCACGTGATGAGGAAGAATGTGTCCTTTCCCACAGTGCTGTCAATTGCTACAGTGCCATTCAGCCAGACATTGTTGTTCAGGGCCAGTCCAGTACTTTCAAGCTGTTTAAATGTATTTAAGAAATTAATGATGGCAAAAGAGAATAATACTATTATTCTTCTTTGAAAGGTAATTATTAATTTCTGGTCTAAACACATGTTTGTATATGGCATATGATCTGAGGCTGGCGATCTTTCTGAATGCTTATTGGGTTATAACTGTTGTGAGAAAATATGGAGACATAGAGCCTGAGGGTGAAGGGCAGAGTATAGTACACCTTTATAGCAAAAAAACATTAAGTTTTTTTTTATTTTTATAAGACAAAATCTGTCTAGTAAAGATTGGTCCTGGCCTTGAACTTTCAGCAGTCATCCTGCCTCAGCCCCCTGAGTGCTAGGATTATAGACATATATCACCATGCTTAGCTTATTTGGTGCTAGGGAATTGATTTCAGGATTTTTGTACTTGCTAGGCAAGTACTCTAACCACTATACTATTTTCCCAGCCCCTTAGGATCATGGATTTTTATAGTTGAGGAAATGATGTCATGATGTTTTCCCAGTTTTCTGAGAAAACGCCTTCCTGAACCAAGAAGTCTTAAGCACCAAAATTTGTTCAAATGGCCGAGAAGAGGTAGCTGCAAAGCGAGTTTGTTTGTGTGTGTGTTACTCTCTGTTCGGCCACCTTGGTGGTAATACAAAAGACAATACTTCTCAGTTACGAGTATATATGAGCAGACACAGAATAAAGGTCTTAGTGCTAAAATAAGGATTAAAAAAGGCTGAGAGTATTAATATTTTCCTATCTTAGAATTTTGAAATAATTTTTCATACAGAATAGAGGGGTAAGCGCAGAGAAAGGGCAAATTGGTAGTTCAGTGATGGAATCCTGAGAAGAAAGTAAAAGGCAGTGTTTTTTTTTTTTTTTGTGAGAGGAGCTTTAAAAAATTATTTAAGTCGTTCTTCTGTTAATAGCTTTTGGTTTAAAAGAACAATTTTTTTCAACTTGATATTTTACTTATTTATTTATTTATTTTTACTTATTTATTTATGTAGAAACCGGGCCTCACTCTGCAGTCCAGGCTGGTCCTGAACTCATTGTATAGCCAAGGTTGGCCTCTAACACATGGCAATCTTCCTACCTCAGCCTCCCAAATGCTGTGATTATAATCGTGTGCCACCACTCCCAGCTTATCTGTTCCTGGGAATCGAACTCATGTTTAATTTGATTTTAAACTGATAAATATTATATATTTTTGTCATGTGCAATATGATGTTTTGAAATGTGTATACATTATGGAAGGGTAAAACAATCTAATTTAACATGACCTCATGTACTTATTTTGTTTTCATGGTGAGAATATGGAAATCCATCCCTTTAAAGATTTTCAAGAATGTTAATACATGTTTTTAGCTGTAGTCATCATGTTTGTTTAATGAACATTTCTTCCTGTCTAACTAAAATTTCATGCCCTTTCGCTGACATTTCTTCAACACCTCACCTCAGTAGGTGCTGGTAATCAACATTCTGCCCTTGCTTTTATGTCTTTATGGCTTTGAATATAAGTGACGTTAAGTGTATCTTTCTGCTTGGTTCCTGATTTGTTTATTTGGCTTAGCAGGAAGCTTTAGGAGATCTATCTTTATCCACTCATCTAAGGCCTTTCATTTTCCTTTAGTTTATTTTCTACACATTACCATGCAGAACTCAGGCAGACTCAGATGAATTTTTAACATATTTGCAGGGAAAATCTAGAGACTAGATCTCTAAACCAATCTGCACATATCTCAAACCCAATAACTTCTACTCCTCTTATCGTGGGGAATCAGGAAAAAATAGGTTTATTTAGGTTATCATGGCAAATTTTAATACAGATAGTGACTTAACAAACTGGAAAACAGAAGTCTTGTCATACAGAAACATGATGCAGGCTTGAGAAGAAATGGAGAGGAGAATGTACTTTGATAATCACAGGCTGTATTAATATTATTCATGGACATAAATCAAGAACCAAAGATTACCCAAAGTTTTTCAATCTAAGTAAAAAAGAAGCTGGTGCTATTGAGACACAGGCAATAAAAAGAAGCTATCTCAAAATAAAATAAAAAGTCAGTGAAAAAAGTTGTTGAGACACCAAAATTTTAAGGCATATTTGCCCATTCTCCTGTTCATTTCCAACATACAATCCTTCCATTTCTAAAGTTAGATGCGTGAGTTCATTTGTCTAAATTACATGGATGAGGAAAGCTGGAGAAAGACGAGGAAACTTTTTTTTTAATGTATTCACAAAAAGTGAGTGCTTCAGACAAAGTCTAGTTTTGGTGGAAAATTTCATGTTACTAGGCTTTCATGTTATTCTTTAACCAAACACTCTGGAGATACAAAAAAGAAAGTCTGCTCTTTCACCACATATTTTACGATTATTTCACCATTTAATTTGATTTTACCTAAAGAAAAATCTGCAATGCAGATACAATTTTTGATTTTAACAAAAAAATGCACTTTGATAAAAAGGTAGGACACAAAAGTTAAAACAACTAATTACTTTTCTTGGTAATGGTAAATGCAAACACAAAAGCTTCCAGAATGAGGACTCTCACCTGCTGTGGCTTTTGGGTGAGACCGATGTTTGCTGACGCGAGGGCTGTGAAAGCATCAATGAGGTCGTTGTTCTGGGCTGCATCTGATGAATAATAATGCTTTCCTCCTGAAAAGCAAGTGTATGAGATAGTTTGCTTTTGTGTAATTAAGTACTTACCACATTTTAGTATTTAATAAGGCAGCTGCATAAACAAAGTTATAGTTGCAGTATGTAATGAACAGAACAATGTCTGGTAGCTGTAAAGATTGACTCTGAAATGCTACTTTAAAACTATCCTAATCAAAGAGCATAAGCTATCTCAATACCTCAGCATCAAAACCACAGCTAGATGAGCTATATAAAATAAACATAGCCAAGGGTGGCTGGAGACTGTGGCAAGCAGTTAAATTGCTTGCCTGGAATGCACAAGCTCTGAGCCTGGTTCCCTACATTGGAACAAAACAAAACTAAACAAGACATAGTCACATGCTGTGATGTATGACCTGTAATCCCAGTGCTTGGGAGGTTGAGGTAGGAGCATTGCTGTAAGTTTGAGGCCAGCTTGGGTTACATTGTGAGTTCAGGACCAGAAAAGCCTGGACTACAGAGCAAGAATATGTTTCAGAAAAAAAAAAAAAGCTTGTGAAAGAAAATGTGTTGTACATTTAAGATCACAGACTTTGCTTTGCCTTCTAGGTGAATTAGTTACTTATTTGAAATATAGTCCTAACAAAGTTGGTTTTTAGATTTTTCCAGGCTTCATAGATTAGAGACAGAAAATTAAGAAGAAAGAACTGTTACATTAAGGCATCCTGACAATAACTGACAATAAGAAGATAAAAGAGTGATTACCAATAGAGACAAGTCCAAACATGTACCACAATTCGATTGAATTGGGTTTTTTTTTAATTGCACTAGCTGTAAAACACTTTGAAATGATAATTTTGTACAACAAAGCATTTATGAACAAGTATATATTTGGTTCCATTAAAGCCCACTTCATATAATAATTAATATTCATGAATTATGTATCTTTAAGAAGGCTTCAGAAAACTATATTGCATTTTCATGATGTCTGTGCATCTAAAGTAACAGCTACCATGGTTACTGTTTGTCTAGACTGTCACTTAAATCTTTTAAGCCTGAGCTTCTGTCAGTAGCTCTCCCCCTCTCTCAGGCAGGACGTGGTCTTGGGAACACCATTTCCACCATGGGCCTGCACTGTTACCCACGATGTGATTTTTTGGGCATCTTTTTCCATCATTTTTCTTTTCAGAGAAATTCAATAGCTTATTCAGCTCAGAAATCTCTCATGCCATTTTCCCACTAATCTATAAAACCCTGGGAGAATTGGTGGCTTCCTGTGCTCTCATGAACTTTACTCCTCTATATTCTTTCTATTGTGAAAGAATGTTCTCTGATAATGTAACTTGATTAAAAGTTTTAGTTGTCTGTCAAGACAACGAATCCTTGATTACCACAAGAACAGAGATTGGATCTGGTTTGCTCTAGTCTCCACTGATGGTGTCGAACCTGCAGAGAAGGAGCTCAACAGAAAGGGTTGAGTTGCCAACCTGGACATTTACACATTGCTATTGAAGACTGCAGAGTGTGTGTGTGTGTGTGTGTGTGTGTGTGTGTGTGTGTGTGTATGATTTACCTGTTATACTGCTCATTTCAATTACTGCTTCTTCAGCGAGTGGTCCCAAAGCAATCAAGTGAATGATGACTCCACTTTCTCTCACATTATTAATACAGCTGCCTGCTGTGGGGTCTTCCCCATCAGTCAGCAGCACTATTTCAGACCCATCTAGTTCAGCAGTTACTTTTCTAATCACCTGCAACCATAAATCACAGGATATTTACCACACCACGTCAAGACTGATGGAAAATCAGAAAAAAAATGGAGAAAACAAAATGTGCACAGTAGAAGATCTGGTGCCTATTCAAAAATAATAGAATCTATAATCAACAATTCCTGGGGAATGCAAACTTCTTTTTTTCTTGCCTCTCTCGTAGGGAACATCTATTGAAATAAAAGCCAGTAGGATCAAGGCTTTAGAAAATTTGATCCTTCGATAAACCACAGTAATGTCACAGCTTGAGAAAGTAGACCAAATACTCAAAATGTAATCATGGAATGTACCAGTGTTTTTCTGCTTTCTTTGACTGTACTCTGGCAATCCTTCAGCATATAAAGTGTTATACACAAAACTAGATCAACTAAGAAATCCACCTTAACCTAAAAAAGTCACTGATTTTTAAATTAGAAAAAAAAAGAATGCATTAAATAAAGTAGCTTAAGTTGAAAGCATGGTGAGGTTTAGATTATTATGTGATTTTTTATTTAACAGTAATTAGTACTGCACTAAGCATGTTGTGGTGCTCATAGTCAATATGAAAACTATTTAGTTCCATTTATAGATTGAATCTTTTTTCTTTAAATCCAACAATTTGAAACTCAAGACATCTCAATCTAAGTGTCTGCATAGAGAATAAAGAGAACTTAGCCCAAGAAAGAAATTATATTTCATCTTCCCACAATTTTAACAGATAGCAGTTTTTTTGAGCACCATTTTGAAAAACTGAGTCCAGCTCAAAAGGAAAAAGAGAAAAAAATCAAATATCCAGTGGTTTTCTTGGAAATGGAGTGCAAAAATTCTATATTCTCATAATTTTTCAGGTTTTGGGGAAAATTAATGATGTATATTGTAATATATGGAAAATATGCACTGGCATGCATTGAAATCAAACTGAAGAGTGGCCTCAGTGGCCTCTCTGCCTAAAGTAATTTCCCCCTTTTCCAGTCAGTTGTCACAACATTGTATGGGGCTCCCTCACCACCCTGCTCCATAATCTGCAGTTGCAGTTTTTACTGATTTGTGTTGTCTCTGGTCCCCATTGATAGCAGCCCTCATCTCACAGGGGAAGTTCTTTGTTTGGCACCTACCAGGCAGACAGTCAATACATGAACATGAAAGCCCTTTGGGATAGCATTCACTATTCCATTTCATCGACCAGGCAATCAGGACAAGTGAGGCTGAGAATCACATGAAGTTAAGAAGCCACAATTTTGATTTGCATACAGATTTCATGTTACTGTACTAAACCTGTACTAAAATGCCATATAATTCATAAAAGAGAAATTCAGTAGGCTGGGTGGGGAAGCACAAAAAGCCATGTAACCACAGGGGAGGGTTTTGAATAGTTGGTAGAATTTTAATGTGTAGATATGGCAAAAAAGAAAGTACTTTTGGGCAGAGAAATTGCATGTACAAAAAGTCTGTGCGCTACTCGCACAGCAGGGGTCTTGCACAGCACCGTGTATGTAAAATTGAAGCATAATCAAAGGGCGGGGGGTGGGGGTGGGTTTCCGAGAAAAAAGTCAAAAAGTTACATAAGGGTAATTCTGTTAGGGCTGAACTTAAATAACATCGGAAAGATGAGTTCAGATAATCTTTTACATCATGAAGAGACAGAGAAAATTTCCAAGCAGCAAAATGACAGCACTGCTGTGACTTTACTAGCTGAATGTCACATAAACTGAAAGAATAACTGACCCAAGGTAGAATCGCAACATGTAAGTTACTTCATTGACCCCAAAGTTGATGACTTTTTTGAAAACACTTTCTATATTTAACGGACATTTTTTAGCACCGTCAGTTATATAGTAGAAAGAGAGCAACATCCTGGCTTTGTCTAATGCCATTTTTAGTTATTTATTCCCCCAGAGTTTATCTCTTTAATTCACTGATTTTTAAAAATCACCACATGTATTTTTTTCCAAGGTGCTTTGTCCTGTGCCTCCTAAAGTTAGCTATGTGATAATTGGGTCACAAGTGTGCACAGCCACGATGCACATTAAAACATCACAAAAACAAAATCAGCAAAAGGACAAAATGCATGCGCAATGTGCTTTTCACCTGGAATGCAGTGTTAATCCCAGAGCAGATGGAAGTTCCTCCACCCGCTGAGCCAGGTAAGCTGTTCACAAGGCTGTCTCGTTCGTCATTGCTAGTTATTTGAACCAGCTCACTGATACCATAGGCATTGCTGTCGAAGTGAACCATCCCTACCCAGGATGCGTTTTCCACAATCCTCTCCAGGAAATATTTTGCTGCTTGATTCATCCGTTCGAGGCGGGATTCACCCTGAATAAAGAACACCACTCAACTGGTTATCAACTAGAAGTTGATAATGGATCACACAAAATAGATGCATGGACTTTATTGGCAAGAATTTTCAATGAAGGCCATTTGATATTATTGAAGAAAGCAATTATCACTTTTTTCATGACTAAAAAAGAAAAATGTGGCTGTGTGTATTATGGAACACAGAGTAGTAAGGAGCTCATACTTTTTAACTGGAATGGTTTTCTAGTTGGTAGACACCCAAGTGAGGGGTAGAAACTAGGGTGAGGATTGAGTTGGAATTTGGAGTGATTATTCACACTTTAAGAGCCTGCTTATATATTCTTGGGAGCCTATTGTCCTAAGATGAGACCAACCCACAGCTACAAATCCCACTAGACTACCCTGGACTCTGACCAGAGGATAAATTGCTTTATTCAGTAGAGACTAGTTTACCGCAAGGGTGAAACTTCCCTGACCTGCAGCTAAATCCTGAAGTACCCATACTTAAACCTTCTCTTCGGTTCCTAATCTGTCCCACCTCATCTCCCCCAGTGAATTGATTGAAATGGTATTTTTGCTAACATGTCAGAAACCACATTCTTCTTTCCTAGACCATTGCCCAGAATGTACATACACCTCTTTAGGTATTTGTCTCTTAGGTAGGGTCATTGTTGGTACCACCCGCCGATCCACAGTCAGATTTCCTCTGATCCTCTACATCTCCATACTTGAGGGCTTTTTCCTGATTTGCTGCATGTTTAAATTTGGATATAAACCTGGATATAGCAACACCTTGGCTTGGCTTCCTGTTTTGAAACCTTGTGTTACTAATTTGTATTTTTCTCTTGCCCTTTCAATGATCATTCTTTTGCTGAAGTTGCTATTCCTATCTTCAGTCTGATCTATTCTGCCATGTAATCACAAAGATGCATCAGATAAGATTCCAATTCCTAAAGGAGCTCTCAGCGTTGCTGGAAGGGATAGGTGTAGTTTCAGTAAATGATACATTAATAGAGGTATGCTCAGCAAAAGGGCCTACAGACACATCTAAGCCCCCGTCCAATCTCCCAGAGTAACTGAGTGCCTTTCCTAAATTTGGGGGGATTCTGTACTATGACTTAATCATGTAATAGAGAAAGGAAAAGACAATAATTTGCTTGGACTATTCGAGGATATGGATTCACAAAAGAGCTTGGCATAACGCTTGCCACAAGGAGGCCTGGCACAATGCCTGCTGTTTGCTGAATACTAATAGACTGCATGGCTGCCATGTGATATACATTCCTTATGCTGATTTTTTTTTGTTTGTTTGTGTCTTTGAGCATAAAAGGGCCATCTGCACAATTGGAACAAATAAGATCAAGCCATGCTAGAAGTTTTGCCCATTGACTGTGTTGATGAGCTTTAGTGTCTCCTAATCAATCCTCTCTATTCTTTGTTTCTCAATCGTTTAGTAAAAGGACCTTAAATAAATATAACTTCCTATTTCACTTTCCAGCACTGATATTTCTGCTCGAACTTGACCAAAGGGCCTCAGAGTTCTTCTAAAGTAAACTATCTTCTGGGGGGAAAAATGAAGACTCTTTGGTTAAGTCTTTTTTAACTACTTGTATCTTTACTGCAGTATTTTATTATAATATTTTGAGGTCATGATCACAGAAAATGATAGTGTTTTATGTCACCGCACAACCAGAACCATCCAGGTAGCTGTAGAGTTCAGTGTGTTCTTAATATTCAGTTACTTCCATTTCTACACCTAGGAAAAATGGATTCATGAACTTACCTGCATGCTTCCAGATTTATCAAGAACTAGGCACACAGTTCTCCCACTGATCTGCAGCAAGGAGAAGGCAGGAGAAGGGGGTGGTGTTGCCAGCGCTGTGGTGTTTATTATATCCTCAGACTTTCTCATTATATCCCATATACTTCTGTAATTACACTTAAGGTTCTGTAGACTTGGAGCTTCATAGTTATGGTTTTCTTCACTACAGAATTGAGTCACCTAAAAGATTCATAAGATGGAAAAACACTTTTACCATGTTAGGCATTAGAAGCCTAATTTTAAACCTCAAAAATATAAAATTATGTTCTCTAGATCTTTTTTTTCAAACAGAGTCTCACTCTGCAGCCCAGTCTAGTCCTGAACTCACTGTAGAGTTCAGGCTGGCCTTGAACTCATAGTAACCTTCCTGGTTCAGCCTCCCAAATGCTGGGATTACAAGTGTGTGCCACCACGACCTGGCAGTAGATATGTTTTTATTGAGTAAAATATCATTAATGAGGATCAATATATTGTAGTGAAGTAGATTTACCATAATAATTATAGCAGTAAAGTTAATGGTAGTTAAAAATTTTACTGTGTGTCAGCCAGTGTTCAAAGAACTCTATATTAATATAATATTATATAATAATATATTATTAATCATATAAATATATATGTTGAGGGGTGGAGAGAGGGGGGGGGCAGGGTTCTATAGTAATATATTTAATACTCATGTCACCTAAAGAAATATTTTAAAATCATCTATGTTAGGGCTAGGTATATAGCCCAGTGGATAAAGTGCTTGCCCTTGGTTTGATTCCCAGTTACACAAATAAACAAGCAAACAAACAAAGTTAAAAAAGAAAATTTGATTCCAAATTCTACAAGTGACGATTGGCATACTTACAGAATCGATACTCTGCATAAACATTATAGATGCCTTTTCTGTTTGAACTTTATCTGGAAAGAACTGACAACCTGTTTCATACAATTTTGTTGTAGAATTCGTTCTGCAGTTCCTTGTTACACAACTGCCTCCTTGGCACCTGTAGAATTTATTCACACCGGAGATTCTTGAAGAACACCTGAAAATAGGTGACAGTTAATCTTTGAGGCAACACAGTCATTAACACTACAAATAATCCCTTAAATGATTCTGTTTATGATGCTGGTTGTATCAAGTTATTTCTTCTGTGGATCCTTTGTGCTTCCTATATTTACAGCAACAAATTGCTTTAATGGTTTCAATCAAGATAGTTACTCTTTTTAAAGAAAACAGAGGAAAATATGGGGTGTGACATAACTACCAGTGTTTTGATTAGGAGCAATTCTATCCAAAGAGAACAGTGGCAGGAAACAAAAAATGAGGTTCTGTCAAGAAAGACAGTTGTGGGCTGTGGGCAAAGCTCAGTAGTCAAAGTGCCTGCCTAGTATGAGCAAGGCCCTGGGTTTGATGTCCCAGCACCACATAAAATTTTTCTGGCTTTGGTGGTCCATGCCTGTAATCCCAACACTCGCAAGGCCAGCCTGGGCTACATGGTAAGTTCAAGACCAGCCTGGGCTACAGAGCAAGACTCTGTCAAAGAAAGAAGGAAGAAAGAAAGAAAAAGAAAGAAATAAAGAAAGAAAGAGAAAGAAAGAAAGAGAAAGAAAGAAAGGAAAAAAAACACAGTAGTATAAAGAACAAGAAAACACTTCAGACATTTTTCATTGGGTAGACTTGGCCACCACAGGTCTGTGGTTATGACAGATACCCTAGGATGTGATTATGACTCATCTTTTCCCACAGGCTTCCAGTTTAAGTTTAGGAAGAAATGATCGCATTTCATTGTTATTTAGTAAGCCTCCTAAATATGTTTATATTTCTGTTGCCCTCAAACTTGGCGAAATTAATGACAATCATGATGAAGATTGAGCTGCAGAAACCTGAAATTTAGGGGAGTATAACATAAACAAATAGCATCATTGTGTCCTTTTAAAAACATTTGTCTGAAAACTGGGGCAATAAGAACGGAAGAGGAAGGGCCTTCAGTGAAATTGTGTACCTCTTGGTTTGCACATCAGTGACAGTTTTCCTGCCCCAGCAGGACATTTGTAACACTGGTGGGTCTGATGGTGCCTCATTTTAAGTAGCTCCTTCCCACTTTGCTCTCTTGTTCTCACAATTGAAAACAGTCTACTAACTGTGATGCCTGATTGATATTTTAAAATGACCTTTATAAACCTACAAGAAATTCCCAGTTGGCTCCTTGAAGCTGCTTAAGTTTTTGCTCAACGCACATTTAGCAGTTCTTAACCATTTTTGCTCATCGTTGGTGTGAGGGAAATAACTTTGAACTTCTCCTAATGTATACCCATAAGTCCATCTGCATCATACATGACTGTAATCCAGATGAGTTCTGACAGTTATGGTGTATGAATATGAAATTCTTTGACTTGCCAACAAAAGTTTGCCATTGAAGTTATGTGCATTTCAGATAAACAGCCAACTGCTTTAAGGTAATAATTTTCTTTAAACAAGGCCACTTTGTAATATAGTATGAATCATATGCATTGGAGCAGACACAAATGATTGTCATTTGAGAGAAGTAAAAGTAAAGAAAGTAAGACCAATTAAAACCCTTGAGTTCTCTAAGAGAATTTGAATAGCCATGCCTGGTGGCTTCTATTTTCTTCGACTTGGCTGCGTAAAAGGGCTGGTCCTCGTTGTACTCATCAAACACGCCCCAGCGGAGGTGGGCCCACTCATGGACTAGTGCTTTTCCTGTGAGAAAACATTTAAAACACATAACGCAAGTGACAAATTTTACACATAAAAATTTAAAAGTTTTTTCCTCTCAATTGCAAATGTATTTAGATTTATGGGACTTCCATTATTCCCAGCATTTATATTTGTGTTTGTGAAAAAGGACCAGTTATATTAAATGAAACTTTATTAATTAATACTTGTATTCCACAATATGTTGAATCAATAAATCTTTTATGGCATGTATCCTAAGATCAAAGTAGATTTGGAGTTGGGTTTGTGTTCTTTGGTAACAAAGGTTTTATGAATTGCATAGCTTGTGGCTCTCTGTCCTTTAACCTTACCATCATTGTAAACAGATACACACTAATTCTGTTTTATTAACACGAGAAGAATGAAATAAAGAAAAGATATCTTAAAAATGTCTAAGGGGCTTTGATAATGATAAAACATTGAGAAACACTATCATAGATATGTAAGATTTGAGGAATGTCAAAATGAAATGATTAATGGTATATATAAGTATTAAGTGTGTGAAATATTTATTATTTTCCATTTTATATATTTGATGAGGTATTATATAAAAGGAATATAACAATTTATCACATGTGTTTGACTTGGAGATGTTTTGAGATAAGGGATTAGAATAAAACTTTCTTTTCATCAGAAATTCTGGATAAATGGAGGAATAAAGGTGAACCCATAGCTTGAGATGCAAAAAGCAGAAACACACAGAAAAGGAAATTTTCAGAGAAAACATAATGAATAGGGAGAGACAAGGAGAAGCATTCTGTTACAATGTGTGTTCTTGCAGCTCACACTTCCTCATGTGAGATCTGAAAATAGAGGTAAACAGCAGTCATATGTGACAGTCACGTTTCTTCATGATATCTTGTCTACTCAGGATGTGGCATTGGCCAAGGGGATCAGCATCCCTTGAAAACTTGTTGGAAATGCAGAGTCTTAGGCCGACCCAAGCCTACTGAAATAGAGCCTGGGTTTTAACAAGACCCCCAAGTTATTCCTTTGCACATTAAATTTTAACATTACTGGTTTAATATTTTTTTGGGGGGTGGTGGTAAAAGCAGCCAGGTTAGTGGGTGTGGAATTACAACCTTCAGTGTGGAAGAATAAAGTCTTCCTATCAGCTACTGTAACTGGGATTTGGCTAATTTTAAGAAAATCTAAATCTGCACCTGTGTCTGACTTTTTAGGCAGGTCTACTCTTAGACAAGCTCCCATGCAGCAGGCCTGCCTCCCATGCTCACCTTAAAAGCAACTCCTCTGACTCAGAATCTGATTCTCATTTACACTGCTGTGTCATTTTGGGCTACTTCGTTCTCATTTTCAATACCATTGTGTATGTGTGTACAAGTGCTGCACGAGTGGGTCCTATGATCTTTCTACATATCTGTTCTCATTGCTGTTATTGTTATCATTACAAAATTGTACAGATATTATGGGCTGTATTCTTCATTTTGCTTTTTTCCACATGACTTGTTTTTAAGGCGTGGTGTATAAACATATATATCACCGTAGGAATAAACGCCTATCGAAGAGGAGGGGTGGGGCATGTCAATAATGGCACAGGAATGAGGGCTGAAGTACAAGGGAATATCAGATCCAGAATGTCTATGTTGTAATGTTATTTTCATAATTTTTTGTATAATCTAGTTTGCTGGACATGCTATGAAGAAAGTATAGGTAAAAGGATTTGGGGTTTATAGGGATCAAGGAGCACAAATCTAGACAGAATAAAATTTGGAGAGGCATGAACTGAGATAAAAGGGTGTTAGGAAGATTTCAAGATGAGAGTTGGGAACCAGTCTAAGTAATGATGACTAGGACTGTCTGAGTTTGGCAGAGACAGAGACCGGGTGAATGTTTACTTTGGCCTTAGGAAGGGAAAGATGATGCTGGGACATGAGCACCTGTGAAAGTTTTCATTGAATAGTAACATGTAAACTGACTTTTAAAAAAAACTGTGATTCACACTCTAAGGTTAATGTGCTCTAGCTCATTTGAACAAATGATCTTAACATTTAGATTGAACTGCGTGAAACTGCCATTTTAATAGGGTTCAATAATCAATTATCAACAACTTCATCTGGAACAGTGAAATAATTTAAATAATTGTATCAGCAACAAAAAGCCTATGAATATTTTCTCTTGAACAGTCATGAGTATCGTGGTATTATCTAGTTTAATGACCACAAAACTCCACAAGACAGAAACTCTTCTATTCACATTTGAACACAAATAGTCTGTGGTAGAGGAGGTCCCTTGTTTAAGGTCACGCAATGATGAAGCAAAGAAGCCAGGATTTGAACCTAGGGACTCTGGCTCCAAAGCCTGCTTACTTAACCTAGAAGCAGATACGCTTCTTGGGATTTAGATGTTTTAACTAAATTACCTACCTGTTGGTCCATATTCATTGAGTTTTTTCCCCAGAACAAAGTCAGGGGTGAAATGAATGTATTCTCCTTTTGCTCCACATTCTGCGAACTGCCTAGTGTATGGGTCATCTCTGCCCGGGACGGTTGGGGGTGCCACTCTGACATCTGCCTGAGAATGTTGAAATGGATTTTTAAGACATCAAGAACACATATGACAATATTTAGTTGGGACGATCCTGAAACAAATCATCTGTGACAAAACTAGGGAGCGTGGGCAAGTCTATGTTTTTGTTAGATGAGACTTTGACACTTACGTGTTCGTAGCTTTCATGTTTTGGCTTCCTGTATTGAGGATTTCCTGACCACGTCTCGGGGATTAGTATTGACACATTCTTGAAAAATAATCTTTTTTCTGTGGCTTCAAACAGGTGAGTAGATGCTGTAGTTACCATTTCCTATTATCAAAGGAAAAATTGTGTAAGGATGACTGAGCATGGACCCACAGACAAGGGGCTCATTTCATGTAGTTTTCATCTTTAATTGGTAATGCAAAAGCAACTGATTGATATTCAGAGTCTTCGCCCGCAATTTCAACTCTGCCCCTTGCCAATCCTAATCCACTACTTCATCATGTACATTGAGTATTTTCTCAACCTAGGATCCTTTTAACCTCAAAATCAATTGTTTACGCATGCTGCTACAAGAAGTTGGCTAGGATGGACATGGACAGGAGCTTCAAAGTTATTTACTTGGTTGCAACACTGGTATTCACACTTTCTGAAAGGTAGTTATTGCTTGATTTTTGTGATGCTCTGAATTGCAGTTTTCTCACCCCTGAGATAGACTACTGCTACATTGATTTTTTTTTGGTGTGTATGTGTGTGGGGGGGATTTTGCACTGAGCTACATCCTCAGTTCATTTTTAGTTTTGATTTAGAGATGGGGTTTCACTAAGTTCTTAAGATGCCCAATCTGGGTTGGAATTTGTGGTCCTCCTGCCTCATCTCCCAGAGTGCTGGAATTATAGGACTATAATGGTGGGCATGAAATGGAATGAATTAGAAAGAGTTCTGCAAATAAGCAGTCCTAAAACTGATATCATTACTGATTAAAAGAAATCTAAGTCCAGACCAGCTCTAGCTGATATAAATTAAGAAAGACTGTCTATAGGAATTAGTTTAGGATTTTTTTCTTTTTTCTTTCCCTACCCTCAATCATACTGTGTTTTAGGAACTCCTACTTTCCCTTCTTGGTTCTTTTTAAAAGAGTCTGATGTAGTAACTCATCCTAACTGTACAAAGTCAGCTAGCTGATTGGGTTCAGAGTCATGGGTCCATCAGAGGCCAGAGCTGAGAGAACTGCAGGCTGAGAGGACTGGCTGGGAGTTAGGAGAAAAGATGTGGAGAGCTCCAAGTTATGATGGATTTAACTTTAGCACTGAGAGGAAATGATTTTCTTTCTTTCCTGAGGATCCTTGCTTATTCTCTCTCTGTCTTTCTCTCCCACTCCTCCCTCCCTCTCTTCCTCTCTGCCTGTCTCCCTGTCTCTCTCATTAAGGTAACAATGTATTATTTCTGCTTGAAGGGATGTCTCTGTCTGCATATGAGATTTAAAAAGTGTGTTTCATTGTTAAAAACAATCACCTGTCTTTTTTAAGCTCCAATTTTTAGAGAGCTGGAGGAATAATTTAGTGGTTAAAGTCCTTGCCTAGCAAATGCTAAGTACTCTAGTAAGCTGGGCATAGTGGCGCATGTCTGTAAAATCTTGTCATTCAGGAGGCTGAGACAGGAGGATTGCTGTGAGTTTGAGGCCAGTCTAGCAACATAGTGAGTGTAGAACCAGTCTGGACTACAGAATAAGATTCTGTCTTTTAAAAAAAAATCCAATTTTTTTCCCAGAATAATGTGAACAATGAAATTCTTATGATTTCCTAATGATAAACATACAAAGACTTTGAAAAGGGTTGAATGTCAAGAAACATGAAATCTCGACATGTCTGCAAAGAACGGAACTTACAATATTCAATCGAGGCTCATGTTAAGAATATTTTTGTCCTGCTAAATAATTTGATCAAATGCTGATTCCTGAGTTCAGAAAATTTAAAACTAATTATCTCTAAACACTAAGATTCTATCATTCAAAATCAGCTGTGCTGTCTGTTTTTCAAGTTCATATTCTTTAGCAAAAATAATTTCTACTTTCATCTGGAATTCATAAAGCAACAATAAGCAAACACCTCTATTCAGCAAATTTATAGAAGACTGAGTGATTAAACAACAGCCCTAGAATCACAGGTCACAGTTCAGATCGCATACATTGGAAGTTTTGAACAGTGAGCTTGGGACCCAGAAACAGAGGAGTTGAGTGTGAAGAATTGCTAAAAGTTGATATTGGGGAAAGGGAAACTAATTTATACCACTGAAATAGCAATCTCTATACTAGATAGAATATTATAACAACTGGAAGAAACTAGAAGATCAGAGCCCTTGGTTTTGTCCTAGAGTCTTTCTGTCCTTTGTTCTCTCTCTCTCTCTCTCTCTCTCTCTCTCTCTCTCTCTCTCTCTCTCTCTCTCTCTCTCTCTCTCTCTCTCTCTCTCTCTCTCTCTCTCTCTCTCTCTCTCTCTCTCTCTCTCTCTCTCTCTCTCTCTCTCTCTCTCTCTCTCTCTCTCTCTCTCTGAAGATCTTGCTCTGTGGTCCATGCTAGTCCTAAACTAGTCCTAACTTCACCACATCCCCCAGGCTGGCCTCTATCTCTTGGCAATCCTCCTGCTTCAGTCTCCTGAGTGCTGGGATTACAGGTTTGTGCCACCATGCCCATCTTAAGGGCTCTGGGGAATCAAACTCAGGGCCTTGTGCTTCCTAGGCAAGTACTCTAACCAGTGTTATTCCTCTATCCCCTGTATGTTCATTCTAGTGAACCTATATAGCCTCTATGCCAATGACTTTCAAATTTTTACCTACATATGAATTTTCACCCTAAATCCAGATTCTTATCTTCTCTATTTTAATGTCTAAAAAGTCATCTCAACTTCAAAATGTGCCAAACAATTGCCTAATGCATTCTACTTAGAGTCTTCCCTTCCCAGCCGATGAAAATCCCATCCTAAAAATCCCATGATTCAAGCAAAATTCTTGAAGTCTTGCTTGATTCTTACATTTCCTTCCTATTGATCCTATTCCGCACCTCCTGCACATTTCAACCATCAGGAGATACTGACTCTGGTTCCCTCAAGATATGTTCAGAAGCACATTTAAATGATACCTCCCTGTCCTAGTCATCATCACTGCTCACCTGCCACAGCTCCTTACCTGGGTCCTTCTACACCTCTATGCTGCAACAGCGTTTATACAGGATGAATGACCGTGCAAACTGATGGGTGGGGTTGTCAAAAAAAAAAATCATAGTAAAGGTCTAGGCAGCCAGAGTGATCACAGGACATGCACAAGAGCACAGGTGTCCTGTCCTGCTCAGAAACTTTCCACAGATTCTCATCTCATTTAGAGTAAAAGTCCAAGGCTTCCCAGTGGTCTCGGCACTGTTGCCCCTCCAACCTCAGCTTGCCCCCCCCTTCTTCTGACTCATTCACCATTGCTTTCTTGGTCATGCTGTACAGAATCTCATCTCATGCTGTTTCCACCCTGGTGACGTTCCAAGTGCTCGTCTCTGAGTCACCTCACCTCTGTTCAGATGTCACGCCATCATCAGTGAGGCTTTCCCTGCCCACCGTGTGCGCTCCCAGAACTCACATTCTCCCCTTACTCCAGCCACACCCACACTTCCTACCCTCCTTTCCTGATTCATTGCAAATAACCCCACAATAATCTGCTAGCATCAATGCTGCTGTTTTATTCATTTTTCTTAATTATATCTCTGAAAAGAATATGCATTCCTATGGCTAGAGGTCTTTTTTTTCTCTCATTCTTTCCTTTTCAAAAATTATTACTTATGGGGTCAAACCAATGAGATTGACTATCTCATTTTTGATTTATTTTTATTTTTATTTTATTTTATTTTGAGACGAGGTCTCTGTCTGTAGCCCAGGCTGGTCCTCAATTCGCTAGGTAGTCCAGGCTGGCCTTGGACTCTTGGCAATCCTCCTGCCTCAGACTACTGAGTGCTGGATTACAGGCATGTGCCACCAGGCCCAGCTTTATGTGGTGCTAGGGAATCCAACTCACGGCCTTGCAAGGTGAGCACTCTGACTGCTGTGCCTTTCCTCCAGCCTGACACTGCCTATCTCAGACAAATGCTCTGTAAGTAGCTAAACCTTCATTTATAAATTGTCACTTTTTAATGATGACAAAGACAGATTAAATATACATGAAGAGTGAGATATGTAGAGAACCAGCAAGACATCTTGAAGAACAACTGTGATCTTAGCTAGTCAGGAGGCTGAGGAGGCAGTTCAAAGTCAGCTTGGACAACTTTAGTAAAAACATCTAAAAATACAAAAAAAAAATGGGTGGAGATATAGATTATTGACTGAGCCTTTGCTATACATGCACGAGGTCCCTGGGTTCAATTTTCAGTTCATAAAAAGAAATATTGAAGGAGAGAAAAGGAAAAATATCTAGAACACGTCACAGGAAAAATTAGAATAAGGCCAGTTTTAGTAAGATGCTCAAGTAAAATAAGCATAACCTATAAAAGTCATTCACTACCTGGGCAAAGTGACACACACCTATAATCCCAGCCATCAGGAGGCCAAGATGGAAGGAGAGAAAGTTCAAAACCAGCCTGTGCCACTTAGCAATAATTGTACTCAAAATTGAAGAACAAAGTTTGGGGAACATACTATAAGTTTTCAATGAATAATTACATGAGCAACAGATGAATCCCAAACTTAGGAGGCTCAGGGAAGCCTTGTGGCCTTGTGGAGAAGCAGGCAGACCTTCCACTCCTCTGCCTGGTCCTCATTGTGCTGGCTGTCCCCTTCCTGCAGCACTCAGTTTCCATAACAAGCAGTCACTAGTAAAGATTTTCTCCAAAATTCCAACAAAACAAACTCACTTTTCCTTACCTTTATTTGTTCAATTAAGTTTGCATCTTCCGGCACACTAGGATCTATAGCAATAAGAACGTCTTCATACCCATTGCCATTCAGCTGGACTAAGGAAGTGTGTGACCCCTGCAGTAGGCACAGGACTACCAAGAGGGAAGCAGGAACTCCGAGGTAGCTCATAGCTCCTCTCTAGTTGCTCAAAGGGCTTTCTTACACCTCATCACTCTTCTTGTATATATACTCCTAAAAATTATGGCTGTCGACTTATTATGGGATGTTGACTGTAGAAAGGTCAATGTAACATATATGAGGAAATACTTGGCTTCAATTTACATAAGTTTTATTGTATATTACTATAAATTAAATGATCTGCTCCCATGCTATATAGTTCATGCCCTGGAAATTGTTTTTCATTGGTGTGCTGATGCATGTAGTAAATGATTGTCATTTTAACCAAAAATGTGTCTCATTGTTGACATAGAAGTTGATTTTAGGTTTTGAAGTGCTGAAGACATTGAGGGTAGGCATACTGGGGTCCTCTCTGCTGTTTGCGGGGATTACCTATTTTAATAAATAAATAAATTCTGGAAACTCTTAGTTATTAAATTGAAAGGGAGAAACTTCCACTTTAGCAAGAGAATTAGAAAGATCTTTCTGCAAGCACTTGAGCACATAGTGCCTGGAGACAGAAAGGTAAATATTCTTTATAGTCCCAACTCTCGCTTGTTTCTGGCATCACAGGAACTTTGAAGTTGGAGGATATATATAATTTTGTATGGATGCTAATATTAGCCATCTTTGATTTAACAATTATATATTTTAAAATTAATTTTACTGCTTTTCCTTGCTATTATTCATGTTGAGTTTATTTCATTCTTTTTTCCCCACTATTTTTATTAATATACAAATTTAATACATAGTATTTACAATGAATTTGGGTGTTTCGTACATCTATGTAGCATATCAACTATCACTTCATATCGTTCCAAAGAATGTCTGTGCTCTGGGTTTTCCAAGTCAGAGAAACCATACAGTGTTTAACATATTAATCTTCTGCACCTAAGTCATTTCACTGTTTTGTCTTTTTACTGTTAGTCTTTGCTTCTGTTAGTTTTAGGTTTATGATGTAATTCTTTCTAGCTTCCCAAGTTGATTTTTGACTAATTTATTTTTGTTAATTTTATTGTTGCTTAGGAGCAAAAAGTTAAAAAGTCCC
>PVKB01008090.1:0-21838 GCA_004027205.1 Ctenodactylus gundi | reverse complement strand
CAAATAAAAACCGTGGTATTGCTAGCACATAGGGGTCCAGAAACATTAAAAAATGTCTGGCACAGGGACTGGTTGCCAACATCAATAATATTGGTCCCATTAAAAAAAGGCTTATAATAACAAGTGACATTAAATTCATAATAATCAGGCTGTAAGTTAACAAAAAAAGGGGGGGGGGTGGGAAGGCAGTAGTCATCTTGACCTATAGTCAGGATTAGGAGATTCAATAATATCTCGAATGAGGCCCCAATATGAAAAGGCTGATTGTTCAATGGCAGATTGACCACTAGATTGGATTAAATGATTGAGTTCGCGCCCCACCTTTTGCCATTGTTTGGCATCAATGGTGGGGCCATTAATCATAAACCAAGGACAAAGTTCATCAATAAAAATAAAAAATTCAACCAAATGCTTTTTCTTAACCCTAATACTTCTTTCCCTGAAGGCTTGCTTGAGGTCTTTAATAAAACGGACCTCCTTAGATAAAGTTTTACCCATTCTTGGAAAATTTCAGACAGATGACT
This sequence comes from Ctenodactylus gundi, assembly GCA_004027205.1. Taxonomy (NCBI): domain Eukaryota; kingdom Metazoa; phylum Chordata; class Mammalia; order Rodentia; family Ctenodactylidae; genus Ctenodactylus; species Ctenodactylus gundi. The sequence continues at coordinate 21,314 of PVKB01008090.1, read as the reverse complement.
CACCTGATAACTGAGATGGCCGGGCGAGCCGCCGCAGTCATGAAAAAGAAGATGGGTCCGGACCCCTGATCTGTCTGGGAACGGCTCGTACCTCGGGCCCCACGTTGGGCGCCACCTGACCCGACCCGCGGGCCTTAGTTATTCGGGGGCCGCGAGGGGAGCCGATACCTGCGAATAAAGAACGGGCGAGAAAGAGGCGGGACTCAAGGAAGCAGTTGCTTGTCAAGAGTCGTTTACTGAGTGCAGTGCGTTGAATTTAAAGGCAGCTTTAGGTAGGGGAGGGGTCTAAAAGGAGCACAGTGAAAAAGTACAAAATCTTCTTGGGCCTTTGCCCAGGGACAAAGGAGGGTGGGGGATTTCTGCATTGCTTTACACTCCCGCATTCTCAGGGTCAACTCCTATCTAGTGGTTTAGTTAAGAAGTCTTTCTTCGGGCCTCAGCTGGGTGGGGGAAGGTTGGCTAACGGCTGTTCTCGGTTCCCAACAATTGACCACAGGACAGACTGGGCGGAGAAAACCTTCAGAACAGTGTCTTTCTAAATCAGCTTGCATTAGTCACTGAGACAGACTTGAAACAGGAAACATTGTCTTTTACAGGAAGGAGAGCTCCTCACCCTCTGTGGCTGGGCTTGCTGGCCTGTTCACCATGAGAAGTGGACGTGCAGCACTGCTACCAGGTGGGTTGCGTTATCCCAAAGGGGATAGATGAGGAGGGACAGCCAGGAGCTATGTCGCCAGCCTGGGAATTCTCTCAGCTTTTCTTGATTGGTGACTCTTCCCCACCTGTCTCCATAAGGGAATGCAGAAGAGGCTTTTGGAAGGGATGTTAGCGCTTTGACGTTAAGTTCTCAAAGAATGAAGTCATCCCTAGGAACTTGGTTTCCAGGGCAAATGTTGGGCTTAGTGGGGATTTATCTTACATTACTTCCATTTGTCAGGGTTCAAAAGAGAAAGAGAACTAACTAACAGAATGTACAGGCAGCAAGGCGAAAACATTTGTTGAAGAATGTGCCCCACGTAATTGTGGTTGCTGGAAAGCCCAGAATCCTTAGGGTGGGCAGGTGGCCGGCTGGAGACCCAGGACGCTGGGTCCAAAGGCAGCCTGGATGCAGAGCTCCGTCCTCCTCCAGGAACCAGTCTTTGCTTCTCCCAACCTCTTTCCCTTACTGGATGAGGCCACCATGTCACAGATGGCCATCTGCCCTACTCAAAATTCAAAGCTGGGCACACGCTGGAGGTGCTATGTACTAAGAGTCCGTAGCTGTGATGTACCTGCAGTGCACATCTGGTTGGATGTGTGCGTGAAACTACCTGCCAGGTACACCTCACGGGTGAGAGGACAGGGTCCCACGGCCTTGGATACAGTAGCCTTAAGTTACTGCTGGGGAGGAGACTCTCGCAGCCCCCCAGGAGCAGGGCCCGCTGTGGGCTGCAAGGTGCAGCTTCCCTGAGCGGTCCCCTGGGCTCGGTTTTGCAGTGATGTGGCCGCCTCCTGTCATCTGTGCTCCTGTAAGTGACCCCTCAGCCACACTCCTGTAGGGCCCCTGGTGGACACTGGCCACTGGGGCAATTCCTACCTTGGTCCTTCATCTATGCCCTATCTGGGGTGAATATATGTCTGTTCACAGCTGCCTAGGGAAAGTTTAACCAATCACACTGCTGCAGGACGGTAGCAACATCACGACCCCCTCCGAACTTTGGTTTGCCCGTCTGGAAAGCTGGCACATGTTCTCTATGACCCATGACTACTGCCATTGTCCACCAAGAAAATCACACAGGTGCTTTTTAACAGAGAGCTTGGTGGTTAATTGATGTATGTATTTTAGTGTTTGAAAAATGATTGTGTAGCGGACCTGGTGGTATACAGGCTTTTAATCCCAGAAGTTTAGGAGGCTGAGGCAGGAGGATTGCAAGTTCATTGTCTGCCTGAGCAAATTAATGACTAAAGGGGCTGGCTCCACAAGTCACTGGGCCTTATCCCTCTCCAGGGGGGCTGGTTGGGCTGGGGAGGGGCCCCAGGCATCTGCACCGGCAGATGGGGGATCAGATTGGGTAGGAGTGCTTCCCCGGTGAGGAAGTGAGCTCTGCTTCCCAACAAGCGGGTCCCCAGCCTGCCGCACAGTCCTCCTGCTGATCACCAAGATCCTTAGTTCTTGGCTTTCCCTGTGCTTGAGATTGTGAGCAGCTGCTGCCCCAGCCCTAGCTCCGTGGGCCTTGGTGCCAAGGTCGTGACCCTGAGGGCTTGGCGAATAGGTCACGGAAGATGGGACGCAGGTTGTGAGGAGAACACTTTATTGGGAAAGTCACAGAAGGGGAAGGAAGGAGGATAGGAAGGGAACAGAGGGTACAGCTTCCACTAGTCAGAGGGAACCAGGAAATGTGGGCTGTCCCTGTGGCCCCCTGTCCAGCGGTGGGTATAGTCAAGCTGGGTAAGGGGCTGCCCTTAAAATCTTTCACCCTATTGTCCTTTAACTACTTTTAATGTTTGCCTATTAAAGAGTTCTGGGGAGTGGGCAGCTGCAGCCAGCCCCAAGGTCTAGGCAGCTGCCTTTTCTACAGTTCTATTTTTCCAGTAAGTTCTCTATTTCTGGGGGACCATGTATCCCTCACTGCCCGCAACCCCACTGTCTCCTGTCACATGACCAACAGGGACCAAGCGTAGCCCTCTGCGTCTGTTGCTCACTGGGGTGCACTCCTCTCTCTCTCTCTTTCCAGGAAACATCTCTCTTTCTCTCTCTCTGCATCTCTGTTTCCTGTGTTTCTTCTCTGTTTCTGTGGGCTCCAGTCACTTAGTTTCTCCCTCCCTGCCTGCCTCTCTCTACAGTTCTCTCTGTCTCCTTTCTCCTCTGACCTCTCTCTCATCTCTGTTCCCACTCTCTGAGGAGTGAGGAGGAGCTTCCTATCTGAATCCCGCGGTGACTCATGGAGGGCCCCCCAGATGTGCCCTGGGAGGGGCATCCTCTGAGCCATGGGAACAGCAGGGGAGGGACCTGTCAATCCAAGCCCAGCAGCACCCCAGAATGCTCCTGTGGGGAAGGTCTGAGGTGAGATGTCTTTGCTGGGGTCCTGGGATGGTGTGAGACTGAGGGCACCGGTGAGTGTGCCGTATGTACGCCGGAGTCCCTGAGGTGGGACATCATCTGAGGATGGCACAGGGTCATCGGGAGGGCGCCTGGTCCAGGCCCTGCGTTTTCACCTCAACATTGATGATGATGCTAAGTACTTAGATGTAAAGATGGTGGGGACGGAAGCCCACGCTGGGCCACCTGCTGAGTGTCTCTGGACAGTGGACGGGGTCTGGGCCCGGGATGGGCAGGCAGCCCCTGCCCTCCGGCACGAGGCCATTCTCAAACCCTCCTCCTCCCGCCTGTCCCGCCTTCCCCCGGCAGCAGTGTGCCTCTGGCTGAGTGTCTTGGGAACTGGAGCCCAGGACCCATGGAGTGAGTTGGCGGGAGTAATAGGGCCAACGGGTGGCTTAGGGAGGGGGGCTCTGGGCCCTTCCCTGCCCTCAGCACTGGGGAGGGGGACCCAGGACGCGGGGGTGAGTTGGTGGAAACAGTGGGGCCCATGGTGGGTCCACCCTTCCCTGCCCTCGACCCCGACTCCCACCACCAGGAGGACAAAGCCTCCCCCAGCCCTGGGTTCGGCCCTTGCTTCTGACCACCCCGTGCTCGCAGGCTGCGCCACGTGGTGCCCCCGGAACTCCGAGTGTGTCAGTGCTACCGCCTGCCGCTGCAGCCCCGGATTCACCACCCCCGAGGGGCTCATCACCAGCCCCTTGGACACCTGTGAAGGTTCAGAGGCTGGGGCGGGGCGGGCACATTGGGGACTTGGGGCATGGACCGGTGCCAGCGGGGGTGTAGGTGGGAGCCGCAGCCCTGACCCCAGGACTGTCACCATGTGGCCAGAATTGAAAACCGTGGGCTGAGGGTAATTAGCTCGTGGGCAGAGCCTCGAGTGGGCACGTGTGAGGCCGTGGTGCCCACGCCCAGCTCCAGGAAAGGGAAAAAAAAAAAAAGGAAGCTAGGTCCAGTGGCGCAAGCCTGTAATTCCGGCACTGGGAGGCCAAGGCAGGAGGACCACAGGTTTGAGCCCAGCCTGCACAACTTGGTGACTTGGTGAGATCCTGTCACAAAATAAAATCGGAAAGGGAAAGGCAGGATCACAGGGTAGAGACCAGCCATGGGCAGCTCAGCGGGGCATGGTTTCAAGCCGCCCTCACCTTGTCGCTGTGTGCTGGGTGCCATCCTGTGGCGTCACTCAGATCGGAGCAGCTGCCTGGGTGACCTTCAGGAAGGGCTGGCCTCATCCACACCTCGGCCTGGGCAGCACTACGGTGCCAACTCTGCCTCAGGCCCGTGCGGGGAAGCCGGTAGGGGTGGGAGTCTCTTCTGTGTGAGATCTCAAACTTCGGGAGTGACCCCGTGTCCTGCTGCATTCCAGACATCAACGAGTGCGGGCCGGTCCTGGCCGTGTCCTGCGGGAAACACGCGCACTGCGAGAACGTGGAGGGGGGCTACTACTGCGAGTGCGACCCGGGATACGCGCTTCCTTCGGGGGCAAAAAATTTCAGTAATGAGAGTGAGAACACGTGTGAGGGTAAGAGCGCAGTGGGGTGGCAGAGCGGGTCCTGAGGGGGACCCCAGCTCTAGATTCAGGGCTGGGGTCTGCAGCGGGACAGATGGGTAGCGCCCCACCCGGGTGCTGGGCGGACGTGAGGTAAGTGCCAGGCCCATCCTGATGGCTCTGTGTGACACTGACCAGGCAGCTTATCATGGGCGTGATGGACTTGATGTGGTCATGTGATTGTGATTCTGTGTGGACAGAGACAGAGAGTAAGCAAGGCACATGGTGGCACCGGCCCGTCATGCCAGCACTTGGGAGGCTGAGGCATGTGTTTGCCATGTGTTTGAGGCCAGCCTGGGATACATAGGGAGTTCAGAACCAGTCTGGGCTACGGAGCAATATGTTTTTGCATGTTTTGGCTCTGCCATATTTTTCTCATTCTCACTGTACATCTGGCTAAAAAGCAGCCAGCAGTCTCCACAGCCTGAACATTGGGCTGCCTTGAATCGTCTCCACTAGATTAATAAGTCCACTGCCTGTAATCTCAGTCTCCTAGAAAGTCTCAAGACACAGGCAAAATTAAGACAGGTTGTCTGCCAGAGGGTAACAGGGTAACACCATGGCCCCTTGTCCAGCTGAAGCCCCCCATGCCTGGCCACGATTGTCTACACTCCTGTCAGCAGTCTGGTCTTCTGAGCTCTGACCGAAATCTCCCATCAAGCTCAGCTTCCAGCATCCTAGAGCTATTGTGGGCGGCATTCCCAAACCTCCCCAAATTCTTCCCACGTCAAAGTCCCAAAGGCTTCTAATCCACAAAGTCAGGCGCAGGCACAGCGGTGACCTCCCTTCTGTGGTGCCCAACACCTGTGCCACACTCCTGTGATGGCAGGAGGCCTGGGCCTGTTGCTGGGTGTCAGAGGATTAGCTCAGTACCTGCTCGTCCTGCCCTGTCTAATCACCAAGACTCAGAATGGAAGTTCACAACACCCCTTGCCCGTCTGCCACGTAATTAGCATAAACCACAGGGATGGTGTTCAGGCTGATCCACGGGCTCACGCACGTGTGTCCCAGGGTGGCGCCTGTCTGCTTAGGGCAGTAATGGGCAGGATGATGCTTGCCTGACTTGGGCCCTCACAGGCTCAGCCACGCCCAGAGCCCTGTCTGCGCCTCGGCTGCCTGGACCCAGGGACCCGACATGACGACACTGGAGGAGGGAGACAGCATCCTGCCTGCAAAACTGGCAAAGACACATTTTCATTTTTCTTTTCTTTTCTTTTTTCTTCTTGAGACAGGGTCTCACTCTATAGTCCAGGCTAGTTCTAAACTCACTAATTAGCCCAGGCTGGCCTTGGATCATGGCAATTGTCCTGTCTTAGCCTCCTGAGTGCTGGGATTACGGGCATGCACTACGATACCCAGTGAAGCTTTTGTGATGCACGGGAATAGAACCCAGGGCCCTGGGCATACTAGGCAGATGCTCTAACCACTGAGCTACACTGCAGCCTGAAGACACCATGTCTCGACCCCTTTTCGGCCTCTCAGGCTCCAGCCTTTCCCCACTCAGATCTCCACCTTGACCTTACCCTCCTGTCACTCTGGTCCACTGAGCCACCAGAGGATGGTGTGGCTGTGGTGGGTAGGGCGACAGTGGGACCTGGGACAGAGCTGGACGGAGGACGATGCTCCCGTCTGACCCACTGGCCGGAGGGCTGAGCCACTGAGGTGTGCCCACGGCCCGCTGCGTGGAGTTCAGCCTCTCCGGAGGGCGGCCCGAGGCCGAGGTGGGCGTCAGCCAGAGCAGGGCCTCGTGCCCAGTGGGAGGTGAAGGACAGACAGAAGTGCCCGCGTCCCTGCTCCATTGGCTCCCGCTTGCACTCTCCCCCTGGCAGGGGGCTGGATTCCTGCCTCCACCTGCCAGGCCCACAGGTGTCTTTGCAGGGATCAGAAAAGGGCCTGTGTGAGCCCAGGCTGCCTGACCGGATGTCAGCCTGCCTCTTCCCGAGCCTGGCACCTGCTGTCCAGGTGCCCCTGCCTGCCTGCCCTGGTCCTGCGACAGCCTTCTCCCGGGTATCCGGCTCAGGGACAGGTCTCAGTTCACCTCCATGGGGCTGGGGTCTCAGCTGACGTAAGGACGAGAGGGCTGTTCTGCTGGGTCACCAGAACTCCGAGGAGAACGGGCTGCTGAGCAGCCAAGCTGGTGCAGTCGCCACAGGCCACCATTGGGAGCCACGCCAGGCTGCCCGGGTGCACAGCGTTTCCCTGCAGCCAGTTCCCAGGAAGGGCCACCTGGCCTTGAGGCCGAGTCCTCAGCCTGGGACACAAGTAGCCGTGACTCCCGTGTGCCCCAGGACCCTCACGCTGGAGCCGGCAGCTGGGGAGGTGTCGGGTCCCTTCCAGCCACATCTGGGCAGCAGAGGCTGAGCCAGTAGGGGTCGGTGGGCTGCTTCCCTCCGTGGGAGTTGGCAGAGGCACCCACCCTGCAGGCAGGAGACAGGTGCTTTTGGGCCCGGAAGTGGCGCGGGCCCCCGCCCAGGGGCTGCCCACAGCCGCCAGCATCCTCACCCCTTCCTCTTGCAGACGTGAACGAGTGTGAGCAGAACCACACCATCTGCCGAAACCGCGGCACCTGTGCCAACATCCGAGGTGGCTACACCTGCCAGTGCTTTCCCGGCTATAAGCCGTCACCTGGGGACCCGAAGCTGTGCACAGGTAGAGGCCCTGGCCGAGCCCTGAGGCCAGAGGAGCTGGGCTGTAGCCGAGGGGGGCCCGAGCTGCAGGTTCCACAGGGCGGGACCGAGGCCCCAGGACTGCTCTCAGGAAGGTCTCACACCGGACAGGGAGGACCCAGGGCCGTGGGAGGACCTCGCCCCTTCCTCATCCGTCACGTGAAGTGGGAGGAAATGCCACTTCTGGTTATGAGAAGGGGAACCTCCGCCGTGGCCAGGGAGGGGGCACACAGAGGCCTTTGCCAGGAAGCCTGGCCCCGTGACGCAGCTCCTCTCAGTTTCACATCAGTATTCAGGTGACACACACCTGAAAACTCTATCATGGGCACCCCAGTCTCAAGGTGACAGAACTGCCCTAGGTGGAACCCCAACATCTGCTCCTCCCCACAGCACACGGTTCCACAGTACCCCACTACACCCAGTCCCACGAGGCTCTTGGGGCACTCCAGATCCACACTGTGCCAGGACCCTCGGGCTGGGGCAGTGACAAGACAGGAAAGGGGCACAGGGGGTGGGGCGGGGTCGGAGCCATTCTGGACACGCGTCTGACCCCTGGCTTGTCCTCAGATGTGGATGAATGTGCCTCTGGTCACAGCCCGTGCCACAGCTCCGCCCACTGCCTCAACACTGTGGGTGGCTACAGCTGCACCTGCCGTCGAGGCTGGAGGATGGTCTCCGAGTCCCCTGGCCGCCCGAACGCCACCGTCTGCGAAGGTGCGGAGCTCACAAGCCACAGCCCCCGAGGCCTGCAGCCCCAATGTTCAATCCCAATCCTACTCCCCCCACCCCCAATCCCCATAGGGTCGCACTCTGTAGCTCGGGCTCACTGATTCTGGAACTTACTTTGTACCCCAGGCTGGCCTCAAACACTGCTCAATCCTTCCCAAATGCTGGGATTACAGGCATGCAGCACCATGCCTGGCTGAGTTTTACATGGTGTTGGGGGATGGAACCAGAGCCCTGGGCACAGGCCAGTGCTGAGCCACTGAGGTGTGCCCACAGCCCTCTGACCCCACGCATATTCAGGCCGAATCCAGGCCCGAGGAGCCTGCTGTGCCAGTGTTCCCTGTTCTGAGGCAGATGGGAGAGACCTGGGGTCCCAGGAGGGGCTGCAGCAGGGTGGGCGGCTCCAGTGCCCAGGTGGAAGGTCCCACCCCAGCCGGGAGGGAAGCCCCCAGGGATTTCACACCCGGCACCCTGCGTGGCCCGTCTGTGTGTACACCTGTCCTCTCCCCGAGCGCCCTAACCCAGGCTGTCTCGCGGCCCTGTGGTGCCAGACTGTCAACCCAGCACTCTGCGAGGCTGAGGCCGTAGGATCCGGGTTCTAGTCCAGCCTGGGCAACTTAGTGACAGCGAGACCCTGCCTTCAAAGACCAAAGACAAACCTGAGCCCAGTGCGTAGCTGATCGTGAAGGGCCTGGACTCGATCCACGCACAAACACAGTGACATCACTACCGGGCAGGACACTAGCAGCCTGTCACACAGCGGACCATGACCCAGGCTGAGACACAGGCTGACCCCCTTCTCCGTGTCCTCAGATGTGGACGAGTGCAGCTCCGGTCAGCACCAGTGCCACCACTCTACCGTCTGCGTCAACACCCAGGGGTCCTACAAGTGCCGCTGCCCCCCAGGCTGGGAGGAGGTTTCTAGGCCCGTGAATGGCTGGAAGAACAGGACCTGCAAAGGTGCCGTGTGACCTGGCCCTAAAACCTTCCCCACCACCTGTGTGCGCACATGCACACAGATACTTAACGCGTGTGGCTCTCAGCCTAACGAGCCCCGGGTCTTTCCCCCTCCTGCAGTTTCCTTTCCCACCTGGACTCTGCCCCCGGGGATCCACAGCCAGGTGAGGGGTCCCTCCACACATGCGCGTCCCCCTTGTTTTCATTATATACCCTGCCTCGCTCTCCTCCCCCAACCTTGAGACTCTGGCTCTGTGTTCCCTCCTCCAGAACCTCTCTGGCTTCTTTGACAATGTTCAGAAGCTGCTTGGGGTCTACACGCCTGTCATGGCCAAGCAGACCATCCAGGTCAGGATGACGCGGGGGGAGGGCGAGCCTCCCGTAGAAGGAGACCTGGGAAAGCTGTAATCCCGGGACAGACAGATCCAGGATAGTTGCATCCGGCTCTGAGCCGCTGCCTCTCCTGGGGGGATGACGAGGCTGCCCAGTGGCCACATGTACTTAGAGAAAGCCGTTGCAGTCACTGTCTTTCTTGCTCTGATCCTGGCCTTTGGGCCGATGTCACCCTTGATGAGCAGATAAGCAGTAGGTACACTGTGGCTGGAATCCAGATGCAGGGACCACCCAGGGACACCTGTCTAGTGTCCCCAAGCCGGGGAGCCTGTGGACCTGTGCTCAGGGGGCGAGTGCCCAGTGTCTTCATGCATCCCTTGGCCTATGGCCACTGCTCTGTGTCCCCCTCCCTGCAGGGTGTCCTGCAGGAGCTGGATGAGCTGTTGATGACCCCTGGGGACCTGGAGACCCTGGCCCCCTCCCAGCAGCACTGTGTGGCCAGTCACCTGCTTGCGGGCCTGGAAGACACCCTGGCAGTCCTGAGCAAAGCCTTGCCTGAGGGGTCATCAACCTTCAACGCATCTGCTGGCACCCGTGAGCACCCAGCCTGCCCCAGGCACCTCCCTGCTCTGCCTATGGTCTCCCTCACCCCTCTTCCACCACCCCCAGAGCCACGTGCCCATGTATCTCACTTTAGCCCTCATACAGAAAGGTATTTCAAAGGAAATGCATAAAACCATAAATGTATGTATTTACATTACAGTATAAATTATCAGCCGTGTAAAGCACCTAAAGGAATGCAATGAAACATTTAAAAAGAAATTCATTTCAATTGAAATAATATACATTAATATTTAATATCATATTTAAGTATAATTTGTTTCATTAGGTAAAATTCACAAGGATAAAATTCACCAGTTTAGTTCAGCCTTTACAAATTGCCTTTTGCATACTTCAGAGGAGTCACATATGTTCCTAATGTGGTGTGACGTGTCCTCTGTGAAACATTCTCACAGCCCCCAATCGCTGTACATACAGAGTGACTGCTCTTCCTTCGTCCCTCCCCAGCTGCTACAGCCAGCTGCTCTCCTTTCTGTCTGGGGACAAGGGTATTTGCAATGTTCACTATACATGCAATCGTGCTCATGTGACCTGTCGTCTTCTTCCCCCTAGCAGAATGTTTCTGAGATCAGTCCAGGTCACACTGTGCGGCAGTTCTTTGTAGCCCCTCATGTCTCCATGCTATGCCCTGTGGTGTGTGGTATAGCTTCACATTGCTCTGTGCTATGCCCTATTGTGGATGGACCATGTTTTCTTTATTTATTCATCCTTTGGCGGACTGCTGGGTATTACCTTTCAGCTGATAAGATCAGTGCTGGCATGGATGTTGACGTACCAGTTTTGTTTGAATACCTATTTTTTTTGTATGTGACAAAGGAAATCTATATCCACACTGGAAAAATCACCAAGCCTTTTTTTTTTCAACTTAACTACAATGTTTTGCCTCCCTACCCAAAATGCCCAACGGCATACAATCTCCGTATTCTTGGCAACACTTACTGTTATCTAAGGTGGTGATGATGAAGGCATGCTATCAGAATCCGGGCTAGTCTCGGCTCCCCTTTCAGTAAGCCTTCTCTAGGGTTCACGAGGACACACCTTAGTGTGAATCTGATTTGCACTTTCCAAATGATGGCGAATGTATTTTACAGGACTCCTGGCCACTTGCTTATCATTTCTTTTCTTTGAGAAAAGTCTACTGAACCTTTTGCCCAGTTTATGGGCGTGTCAGCCTTTCCATTGTGATTTGTAAGATTGTTTTCATGCATTTTGAGGAGATGTGCAATTGGGAAATACATTCTTTAATCCTGTGTATTTTCTATTCATTTTTTTGGAAATCCTCTCATTTTAGTGAATAGATATTATAAGACTGGAAGAAATCTGTTTGATCCGCATTTTCTCCCAGTCCTAGCCTCAATGGTGAAATAGAATCACACCCACTGACAAATCCATGTTCAGAAAAATGCCTATACTTCCTTCTGTGTTTCAATTCTTTTCCTGAAAAGTTTGACCACTGATCTATTTTGAATTAATTTTTGTGTATGCGTGAGGTACGGGTTCAAATTCTTTCTTTTAAATGCATATATTCAGGACTCCCAGCAAGATTTGTTAAAGAGAACAGTCATTTGAAAAATGAATAGTCATGGAGTCTTTGTTGAAAATCATTTGATCATAGATGTGTATGTTCATTAACACACTCACAATTTGGTTGTCCTGTGTGTTTGTCCTCATGCCAGTATGGTACTTTTTTGATGATGGCTGATTTGTAGTAAATTGTGAAATTAGGAAACGTGGGATATCTGTGTTTGTTCTCCCATTTCTTTTTGGACACTTAGATCCTTGAAAACATTGTATTAATTTTAAGATGTGGTTTTCTATTTTGGAGAGATAAGAATGAGAGCAAAAACAACAGCCTATTTGGGATGGTGATCTGAATTACACAGAATATGTAAGTCTCCTTGGGGAGTACCATCATCTCAGCAATATAACATACTCCAGTCCATGCACAAAGGATGACTTTCCATTCTATAAGGATCTTTGATTCTTTTTCCCCCATTTTATTATATGCAATGCATGATATTTACATTGGTATTGAGTATTTTATGCAAAGGAAACTCAAGGTTTGAGGAAAGAAAACTACATGACTATGAAAAGAATCAAAGATCAACAGGTCACTAAGATTGCTAAGTATATTCCTAATATTTTGTTGAACATTTTTTATTCTAAAGTCATAAGAGATATTGGTTTCTATTAATAGTTTTCTTGTGATATCTTGATCTGGTTTTGGTATCTACTAGGAATAATTAAATCATTTCCCTGCCACTTCTGTTAAGGAAACATCATTTTAGGGAAGTTTTGGATTAGTGATCTGACCTCTTTACCTGTTACAGGGTTCTTAACATTTTCTGTGTCACCCTGAATGAGTATTAGTAGTTTGGGTTCCTAAAAATGTCTTCCCTTCATATAGGTTATGTAATTTATTGAGACACCATTTTTCACAAAATTTCATTGAGATTGTTTGTGGCTTTGAGATACGGTATGTATGGTATATGTGTACACACACACACACACACACACACACACACACACGTTTTACACTAATTCCTTTATATAACCCACAACTGCCTCACAGAACTAACCCTGGAGGTGCGAGAGCAAGGATACAGGAATGTGACCCTAAGTCAGAATCAGGTGAAGATGCAGCTAAGCTGGGATCTGGCACAGGAACTTCGTCACACAGGTAATGGTGGGGATAGGCAGGGGTCGCCAAAGCTTCAAGCTTGAAGAGATGCTGGACTGTGTGAGGATAGGGGGTGTGTGTGAGGGGAGCGCAAAGCTCAGAGGTTAGAATGCTTAGCGCAAGGCCTTGAGTTTGATTCCCCAGAACCACATAAGCCAGGTGTGGTGATGCTTGCCTTAATCCCATCACTCAGGCTGTGAGTCCAAGGCCAGCCTGGGCTCGACAGTGAGTCAGGAACAGTCTGGGCTACAGAGTGAGACCCTGTCTCAAAAAAGTGAAAAGTGGACAAAGTACAAGTGATACAAAGGCCAAAGGGTACAAGATTCAAGGCCGTGGGATAGAAAGAGGCCAAGAAAGGAGAATCCATCTAGGAAACAAAGGGCCCTGAAGCGGACCCAGCTCAGCCTTGACTTGTCCCGCAGGCGCTTCTGCTGTGGGCCTCGTCTCCACCCCAGGGATGGGCAAGCTGCTGGCGGGAGCTGCCGGGGCGCAGGGCTTGCTGCAGCCAGTCCTGCTCTCAGATGTCACCTCAGCCTTTCTGAGTAACAAGGATACCCAGGACCTCAGCCTCCTGGTGACCTTCACGTTCTCCCACCGTGTGAGTGCGGGCGGGCTGTGTGAGCGACCAGAGCCCTAGGCCCGGGCACACATTGCCTGTTCGTCTGGCTGCGGTACCCGGTGGGACTCCTCCACAGATTCACCATCTTCCCCAGGAAAGTCCCCACTTTGTCACACCAGCGATAAGCCACACTCTGAGCGCAAGATGTACCGGCTACACCTGCGTCCTGTTCCCACAGCACGTGACCCCTGAGCCAGACCACAAGGTGCTCTGTGTCTTCTGGGACCGAGACCAGGATGGATGTGGCCACTGGGCCACCACAGGCTGCAGGACCGTGGACACTGGAGACAGCAGCACCACCTGCCAGTGCAGTCACCTTAGCAGCTTTGCCGTGCTCATGGTCCACCACAGTGTGCTGGTGAGGGTCTGTTGTTGGGTCACAACCTCACACAGGCAGCTGATGATAATTAAACATGGGAGAGTCTTGTCCCCTGGTGGCTGTGGGCCCACTGTCCAGTCTAAGCACATGAGCCCTTTACATGGGGTCTGACAAGCCTGGAGTGACTGCATCCTAGTTCCTGGGTTTGGTCCTCGCCGAGGGCTCTTTGGTCCCTCTGCCCTTTGGTAACTTCACTGATGAGCTCAGAATTCCCTAAAATCTAAAACTCTCCACCTGGAATCACTTCCTCTTCAAGTTCACAAGTTACCCTGGTTCCTCCATTTGTAACTTAGCTAAGCCAAATAATTAAAAACGGGGCTGGAGCAATACTTCAGAAGAGGAATCTATGACTCTGACCACCCCTTGCTCTGTCCCAGGTGGAGGACCCCATGCTGAACACCATCACCTCTGTGGGGCTGGGCCTGTCCCTCCTGTGCCTCCTTCTGGCGTCCCTCACCTTCCTCCTGTGCAGAGCCATCCGCAACACTAGCAACTCCCTGCACCTGCATCTGTCACTCTGCCTCTTTCTGGCCCACCTCCTCTTCCTCACAGCCATCGACAGAACTGAACCCAAGGTATGGATGGCGTTGCAAGGTCCTGCACAACCCCAGGGGATGACAGACTTTAGAGCCACACTGCGTCAGATTGCATAGCAACATGGCCAAGGGTCCAGGAAGGTTTGGAGGGAATAGATGTGTATGTCCTATTTTGTGACCCAGCTAGAAAACTAATCCTCTCTTGGCAACTCTGTTGCATGTTGGCTAAGAACAGGGACTGCATTTGGGGCAGTTTTGTCATTCTGTGGGTATTATATGATGCACTGACTGAGCTCTCGGAGGGTGTCAGGCAGTCGTACACCCTGGTGTCTTGGTGCAGTGAGGAGACACAGAAAACATGGGCCTGGTGAGGCTGCTCCGGGTGACACACAGCACGCAGATACACAGGAAGGTTCTTTGCAGTAGAAACAGCAGCACTAAATAGTAAGAAGAGTGTGGTGTAAGACATACACCATACACCATACACAATTATACCACCAGACTTTTACATTACAGCCAGCATAGTTAGTTTCTTCACACCAACTCCACTACAGAATGTGAATGACGCATCTCAGGTCAGTGTTCCCGTGGCCATGACGTCACCAGCCAATAGGATTTGTTCAGCTCTGCCACAATCCTATGGGACCACCCTTGGGTGTGCAAGTTATTGTTGACCAGGAATTCACGACAGTCAGAATTCTCACCCTCCTGGGTATACGCAGGTCCGGGGCCTCACTCTACACTTCCCTGTGGCGGCTCTCTCTCCCCAAGGTGCTATGCGCCATCACTGCCGGTGCCTTGCACTATCTCTACCTGGCCTCCTTCACCTGGATGTTCCTGGATGGGTTGCACCTCCTCCTCACCGCACGTGACCTCACCGTGCTTGGCTCCTCCAGCCGAGACAGGCTCCTGAGGAGGCTCATGGTCCCCGTGGGCTATGGGGTCCCCACCGTGATTGTGGCCATTTCTGCAGCATCTAGGCCTCACCTGTATGGAACACCTGCGAGGTGAGACCAGATACCACCTTGTCCTTGTCCTCTCGAGCAGATCCTTGGGTGTCACTAGAGGAACAGCAGCGTTTGTAGTATTGGAAAGTGGAGTACTGATTAATTGTCCCCAAGTTACATTTCTTTCAGAATATTATGATTAGGGATTAACTATATACAAATCATTGTCTTAGAAAAAGAAATGAAAAAAATGAAAATGTAGGAGATCTTTTTTTTTTGCAGTTTAACCATCTTTTAAATCTCTCTATATAGAATATCCCAATTTATCATTTGGGAAATGGAGAATAAATAATCAAAGCAGTTGGCAAAGATATTCACCAACTTTTTGATCGTGATTACTTTGTGACAGAAAGGGTACGCAACTACAACAGAACACATGGTTGTGCCACCTGTGCGTGTGATATTTTCTTTTGTAGGCTTGAATGACATTTTTCAGGGCTTCATTATAGCCTTGTGTACATTATTATGTATGAGATATTTTATCATGAAAAGACTTTAATGAGAATCTAAAGTAAGAGTGTTCAGAATTTAAGGGAGGAAAGGTTCATTTTAGTTTATGGTCTCTGTGTAGCTGGCTGGCAGGGGAGGAATGTTGGAATGGCCTCACGGGGGCAGCTCCTCGCTGACTCGGGGCAGGCAGAGCAGCAGTGGGGAGAAGCTGGGGACTAAGCTGCCCCACCTCCTACCAGCCCCTGAAGTCATCAGTGCCTGAATCCACTTGATCCAATTAACCCCAGAGTCCAATCACCTTCCGAGTTCGTGGGGCAGCGGGGAACGTTCCAGATCCCCAGCACAACAGGACGGCGAACAGCGAGTCTTCCTGTCATCAGTGCCCACCATATACACACATGGAAGTGTCACATTGAACTCCTGAACATACATGAAGTACCTACGAGCAGAAAACACTTAAATTAAAAATGCTGCACTATAAAAGCATCGTACTGAGTGAAAAAAAAATCTAGAGATTCAAGGTCACTACTGCATGACTGCGTGTATGCCAAATGTCCAGAATTGTCAGTTCCATGGAGACAGGAAGTAGATTCACAGTGACCTGGGGTCTGACTCGGGATGGGGGGATGGGGGATCCCCCCATGGAAAAATGAGGAATGAGGGGAACTGCCTACGAGGTCTCTGTCCGGGGTTAAAAAATGCCTTGAACTTTACATTGCTGTCATGTTTGCACAATTCTGTCTGTTCTTTAATAATCACTGAGTGATGTATTTTAAGTGAGTGATTTCACATGTGAAATCTATATATATATATATATATATATATATATATATATATATATATCCGAAAGAATTTAGAACTCAGTTGGGTAAGTGTTCGAATAGGCAGAAATCTTACACTGAATGTGAAAGCACGACCCAGATCAGTGGGCTTTCCAAAGGGTCCACGCCATGGACACCTCTCTCTCCTGTTTCAGCACCATTTCATTAACGTCTTTTCATTCTTCTAGTCTCAGCTAACATCTAATTGTGTCAGGAAATCCTGCTGAGCCATCCTGGCTCTGGGGACTCAAAACTAAGTAGGACACAGCGGTAGATATCACAGGGTCTTTTTTGGCTTCCTCGTTCCACTGTATTTAGTGAAGAGCACCCCCTGAGGAGGAGCTCTGTGGGATGGGAACCCTGTGTACTGCTGTCCTCTCTGAAGGAAGGACGGATGAGAGAGACGGTCAGAAGAAAAGGGAAGGGACTGAGAAGGGAGGGAGGAGACAGGAAGGAAGGAAGGAAGGAGGAGATACAGATGACTAATGCACCTACTCTTCTTCTCACTCTGGCTCAGCTGCTGGCTCTGTCCTGATAAGGGCATGGTTTGGGGCTTCCTGGGACCGGTCTGCATTATCTTCTCAGTAAGTGATGTCATCAGAGCGCATTCCCGCCAAGCTGAGGGTTGTTAGAGAAGTGGACAGATGGTGGGCGACAAGCAGGAGTAGCCCTGGACTGTCACGAGATGGGTTTGGTCTTCCAAGACTTCTCCTGGCTCCCCACCGTCTAACACTATTAAGAATGTTAAAAAACATGTCAATTTAGAAGTGATGTTGGGGAGGTTGGAATAAAGAAACAATAGATTTTAATTTTCATTCAGTAAACCTTCCCTGGAAGGCTGGGCTATGACTCAGCAGTAGGGAGCTTTCTCACCATGGGGTCTTGAGTTTCTTCTCCAGCACCGAAGTGATCAAAGTAGAAGTGGTAATTACCCTACTGTGTCTTCCGAAGGTCAATTTGGTTTTCTTTCTGACAACCCTCTGGATTGTGAGAAGCAAGCTGTCCTCCCTCAACAGTGACGTGTCCACCCTGCAGAACACAAGGTGAGACGGACCTGAGGCAGACAGCCCACAGACAGCATGGCTTCATAGAGCAGAGCTGTGTGTCTCGACAGCCCCTGGTGTCCCATTTCAGGGCTCTGAGGGGACAGCGGGTTGTCAAGTGCAGCCTTCCCTCCAAGGTCAAAGTTGGGAGCAGGTGCTGGGGCCTAACACCTCTGAGATTCTGTCCATCTCTAACCCCAGTCATGCCAGCCTCAGCCACAGGAGGTGTCTACATGTGTGGGAAAATATCCACTGAACTTTTTGTCACTGAGCCCGTCACAATAAACCAAAGAACATACCTGTTCTTATCGTTGCTCACTAACAGGCAGGCTCTCTCTCAGCCCCAACCATTCCTCTTTCTAGAACAATCCTGATTAGCATCACCCAGCCGGTGGAGGCTGTTTCCCTGGGTTCTCTGAATTATGACTCCAGAGCGTTGCACACCATCATTTGAGAAATTACTTGTCAACCAAGCACATGGCAAATTTCATGAAGCCGAAGACTTAGTTTAGATTTTTGTTTTCAGAGTCAGGGTGCAGCTGTGTTGCCCAAGCTGGTCTTGAACTTGTAGGAGCAGGGGACCCTCCCAGGACTACAGGATGCCCGCTCTTGCCCTATTTGCCTTTGTCACTCTGAGTGCCCGAGAGGCATCTTCAGGAATGTTGGGTGAACGAGCCTAAGGATCTTGCTAGGATGTCATAAAATTTTTGGAGCTTGTTTGAGGACGTGTCACTGCCCTTTTTGGTCTGAGTCAACATGCTGGCCAAGATGGTTGCTCTTCATGGCCGTTCCTTCTCCTGCCACTCAGGGTACTGACGTTCAAAGCGACAGCCCATCTCTTCATCCTGGGCTGCACGTGGTGCCTGGGCATCCTACAGGTGGGTGTGGTAGCCCGTGTGATGGCCTACCTCTTCACCATCGTCAACACGCTGCAGGGCGTTTTCATCTTCCTGGTGTACTGCCTCTTCAGTCAAAAGGTACCACACCTGGCGCCCTCCCGAGGCTCTTCTCACTCTCACCCATCTGAGCCGACTGAGGTTCTGCTTTCACTCTTCAGGTCCGGGAGCAGTACAGAAAATGGTTCCAAAGAGCCTGGAAATGGACAGCTGAATCTGAGACGTACCCACTCTCTAGCAGGGCTGTGTCTGACACCTCCAAACCCAGCACGGTGAGAGCATTCATTTTTCCTGGGACACTTCATTAATTCACCTATGTGGGCAGCACTCACCTGCCACAGGGATACCTGGAAACACCTGGGATAGAGTGTGCTGCCCTTCAACCACTAGGACAATTTGAATAAACACAACGTAAATGTATTTGTAAAAGACTTTTGTATGCTGACCCTAGTGATGCATTCTGGTAACCCAAACCCAGGAGCCTAAGTCAGGAAGACCTCAAGTTCAGTCGTAGCCTGGGCAGCATAGCAACTTAGTGAGACCCAGTCACAAAATCAAAAATAAAAATTATCTGGAGATACATTGATAGCGTCTTTCTGTGCTTGGCCGTGTCATTTAAGCATGATGTCATCCCATCCCGCCCACGTTGTCTCAAGAGTTAGGATGCCCTTCTTCTAAGGCTGAACAGCTTCTGTCGAGCACGTACACAACGTGGGCGACACCTTCACGGGTTCTGTGTCTTCAGTACTGGACGTAGTGCCACAGTCATCACGGGAGTGCGTTGTCACACCCCCAAACACTGAGTGGCCCTGTTATTGTGTGACTTGCATGGCACACTACACAAGCAGTCATGGGTGACCTAAAGAAGCGATGGGCTTTCTACTTGGAAACATGTGGCACCGGAGCACCATGTCCCACTCACTGGGCCCTGTCACTCCCAGGAAGCGACCGTGGAAGGAGGTGGGATAGGTACCGACGAAGCGCTAACAAGGATTTAGGCATTGTGCCAAGTGTGCCTCTAACCAGTACCCGTCAGCGCCGGTGCCAGGGAGAGGGTAGCTTCTACTCAGCACCCTCTGCTCACTGGGACTCCAGGAAGGAAAACAATATTGATGGCATTGGTTCTAAAGGCTGGTGTTTATTTGCTCAGGCACACACAGCTATTTACCTGCACTTCCTGGCCTTTCTCTCCATCTTCTGTAGCTCATGTACGTGACTTTCACCCTATAAGACAGATGATAAAACTGAGACTATCGGAAGCATGCACGGGGTCTCCAGTCAGGGGGAGGGTGACCCTGAAGTATCCCACTGCCGCCTAGGCAACCCTGGCCCGTGTCTCTCATGGCTTTGAAGACCCAACTCCACAGCTGCTGCTCCCTCCCCTCGTAGTCCGTGTCTTCTCCCATTCTCAGTAAATGTTCCCTCTCACCGGGGTCAGGCCACTTGCGGCTTCTATGATGAAGTACCGGAGACTGGTACTTTGAATAGAAAAGAGGTTTAGTTAGCTCAGAGGTAGGAGACCCGGGAGCATGGCACTGCCTGCCGTGGATTCGTAACTGCGTGGTGGATGGCACTGGGAAGGGAAGGTGTGGGAGAGGGAGCGATCACGTGGTGACGCCGAAAGGCAGGGCGAGATGCGGAGGTCGGGACTTTTCACTCACGACACCGTGCTCACAAGAAGACACCAGGGGCCCAGGAAAAGCTGTACCCAAATTCCTCTGGCGAGGAGGTTTCTTGATTAAAATCTTCTCTCTCACACACACACAAACACGCACAGCCACACAGCCCTAAATATCACGTTGTTCCCCATAAATTTGTGATTATTGTCTGCCAATTACAAGTAGAAATTTAGTGAGCAACATCGAGGCTGAGTAAGATCCCCTGGTGATGATCTGCTCGGGCGCAACCTGTATAGCTGTGGGAAAATAGTACATTTCACTGTGTTTCTTTGAGTATTTCTACATAATACTGTCGTGGAGAAAATTTATCTTTCATCTCACCTAGTTCCCTTTTCTGATGTGAACAGATAAACTAACTTCTCTTACAAATTTCTCATTCCCTTTTTAAACCAAGCATGTGAGTTTTTTTTCTATCGGCTTGCATATAATTTCTAAATAATAATCATTCCAGGTTAATTAACATGGGAAAATATGATTTGGGCTTCAAGCAACTGGCCGTGTCTGCGGTGTGGAAGAATTATGGCGGGCAGAGCTGACATTTACTTCCTGGCAGAACGTGGATGTTTTCTGTGGCTTACTGCAGGCTCAGCAAGCGCTCAACACATAGATAGGCACGTGCACGTCATTTCCTTGGCCACTTGAGAATGGACACTGGTGCAGCCTCTCCTTTCTACCAAGTCTCCGCCAGACGCTAAAATCGTACACAGCCAGAGAGCCAGCCTCACCCAGCCGTTCATACCCAAAGTATCCAAATGGACCAGCGTGGGTTTCACAAGGCTTTTTAGCGAGCACCAGTTTTACAATGATATGATGGTCTCTGTATAGCAGACCGCACGGTGGGTGGGTGATGTGGACGTTGGAAGCTATGAACAGCTCCTCGAATCCCGCGTTATTCTCACCCATTGCTGGTAGCCTAGGCATGAACTGAAGGTCAAATTACAGAGAACGTGTATCCCATGTAATTTCTTGAGAAGGGTGTTAGTCGTCTTGTTTTTATTCTGAAAGTGATCAAAATTAGAATTTTTACCTTAGCAAAAGCTCATTTGATTTTGTATACATCCAGTTTTCTAAGTATAATATGCATGTGTGTCTTAGTAAGTGCTGAATGTGAATTTCTATCTAACGGATTGGGGAACTTCCATCCTTCACTCCCCTCTCCCCTTTTATTGATATGTATAAGTGAAAAACTTAGAGTTTGCAGTGATCTTGAGCATTCCGTGCACACACATATCACGGTAAAATTACAAACCTTTCGTCTCTCCTTTCGACCTTCCCT
>PVKB01008089.1:0-21826 GCA_004027205.1 Ctenodactylus gundi | reverse complement strand
ACCGCCGGCGGGGGGTGAGGACGAGTAAATAAAAAAGGCGCGCCGTTCCCACGACGGACAGCCGGTTCACTCGGGAGCCCGCTGGGGCGCGGCCGCTCCGCTGGGCGGCGGGGCCTTGGGCTGGCCCGTCCAGGGACCGCGTTTCTTTTGATGAGCAGGACTGGACAGGAGCGGCTTGCCCGACTCGCCGTGAAGATTTGGACTGAAACCCCTGTGATATTTTTGTTTGCAAATTCCATAACTTCCTTGAATTTTGCCTTCTTTTCTTTCTTTCTTTCTTTCTTTCTTTCTTTCTTTCTTTCTTTCTTTTGTGTGTGTGTGTGTGTGTGTGTGTGTGTGTGTGTGTGTGTGTGTTTGTATGTTTACAGTTGGGATTGGAGGTATGGCTCAGTGATTACCGTATCTGCCTACTGTTCTCAAGATCCTGGGTTCAATTTGCCAGCACCACATAAAATTAGCTCAATGTGGTGGCAGATACCTGTAATCCCAGCACTCACGAGGCTGACGCGGGAGGATTGTTGTCAGGCAAGCCTGGGTTACAAAGGGAGGTCGAACCCAACCTGGACTACAGAGTGTCTCAAAAAAAATCATAAAATACACATTGTCATCAATTTCTCTTGAGATACTCCTCCTCGCTTTGAACATACTTACCGTATCTTTTTCGTTGTTATTGTCGTAGTACTTGGAATTGAACCCAGGGCCTTTGCTTTGCCTCCACCCTGCCGTTTCTTATCGTTTATTTGAGACAGGCTCTTGCTGTGTTACTAAACTGCAGGGGCTGGGCTCCAGTTTGTGTTCTTCCTGCCCAGATCATAGATATGAGCCACCAGACTTTGTATTTTTGCCACTTGAAGCAGATCTAAAAGTCCTTTTTTATCTTTGATTGGGTGTTTGTGGCTGCCTCCTTCCCTGAATCCCTTCAGAATGCTTACCTTTCACAGTCATTTTGACTGGGGAAGCCCAGAGGTCACACAGGGTCATGTCTCCGTGAGCCTGTGCTTCCGTTGGATGGCACCCGGCTGTGGCGTTCACTGGATATTTTGACCACAACTTATACAAACACTCATGAAAGAGGAAGGAGGACTTCAGGAAGTGCCAAGAACGACGGGATGCGTGTGTTTGGAGCAAGGAGGAGTATTTTGAGGGGGATTAATCACAAATGTACTGCAATACACTTTTTTAAAAATTCAGACATTCATGTATACATTTCTGCCTCTTTGTTCTCTCTCTCTCTCCCCCCTTCTCTCTCTCCCCCTTCTCTCTCCTCTCTCTCTGTCTCTCTTTCTCTCTCTCTCTCTCACACTCATTCTGTGATATTGGGGATCAAGCTCAGGACCTTCACATTGAGCTGTATTCTCAGCCCATTTTTAGTTTTGATTTCGAGACAGGCTGTCCCTGAGTCACCCAGGCTGGGTTGGAACTTCGTCCTCCTCCCTCAGCTTCCAGGATGCTGGGTGACAGGCCTGCTGGCTGGGCCCGGCTTCCCCCTACATTTGGGTCCCTCCTCTACACGGCCGCAGACACCATCCTGTCCCACTTCTGTCTGGTCGAGTCACATCACCCCTAGTAGTGGGGTCGGCACACATCATTAGCCATGAAGGCCCCAGCGGTGGGCGTCTGCTTAGGAGGCTGGTCCTGCACCTCAGGGGCTGAGCGTGATCTCTTGCTTCTTTTGAGGGTTTTGACTACGGCCGATCTGGGAACCCCACGCGGAATTGCCTGGAGAGAGCCGTCGCGGCGCTGGACGGAGCTAAGCACTGTGAGTGACTCGCGTGTGTTCAGAGTCTGGAGCCTCTGGGAACGTGGAGAAGGTCCCGGGAGCACATGGCGGAACCACCGGGGCGAGTGCGGGCTTGTTCCACGCAGTTGTTTCCCGCGGACATGGACTATGTTGCCGAGGGCCCTGGTTGGCCTAGGGCGCACACCTGGGATCGCAGGTAGGAGTGGACGTGGCTAGGGACGGAGGCGGGTTCCCCACCGTGTTCAGAATGGTACGAACCTAAAGTGGCCCCTGTTAGCGCAAGTAGGTAAAAATTAAGCGTGTTTCCCTCCTGTGGACATACAAGCTTCTTAATAACCTCCGCCACTCACCTGAGACTTAGGCCCACGAACAGCACCCACGTGCATATATGGCCAGCAGCCCGCGGGACGCGCCCGCAGGGACTAGGAAAGCACACCCCCAGACACTTCCTTCTCCCCACACGGGGCAGGTTGCTGTTGCGTCCTCTTTGTGAGTCTTTCACATAAACAACGACGCCAAGCAAGGGCAGACGCGTAAGTAGAAATCGGCCAGACCCATGGTGGTCTGGCTTTCTGTTCTGTTAAAAGACGTTACCAAAACATCACGTGGCAGGTGTCCCCCCAGTAATGGGAGAATGGGTCATGTCCTCGCTCCGTCCCTCCAGGGTGAAATGTCCTATTTTGTCATGTTTTTCAGTAGCAGAGACCCAAGCCAGGGCCTTCACACGAAGCTGCATCCCTAGCCCCACCCACTCTGGTTTGATGTTTAGTTTTGATTTTGAGACTGAGTCTCACTAAGTGCCTAAGTTGCCCAGGCTGGGCTCTAACTTGTGATCCTCCTGCCTCAGCCTCCAGAGTGCTGAGACGACAGGCCTGTACCGTCAGACCTGGTTGAAGTTTGAATTTCTCTAGTGTGGTATTTTTAAACTGTCTTTTAATTGGCAATTATCAGCAACACGGGACACACTGCTAGTGCCATCCAGGGACCTCGGCAACATAGTCGGTGTCAGTGGGAAACAGTAATAGTACCATTTAATTGGTCTTGTCAGGTTTTTTTTTTATTTCTTTGAAATGTTTCACAGAAAAGTTATAACTAAGGCATAATCGTTGTATGACAAAATACCTGTCCAGTATGTGTGTGTTATTCGTGTGTGTGTGTGTAATTATTAAAGATATTTTATTATCATGATCATAAACAGTGATGGTTGACCTCCCAACAGAGAGAAGGACATTAAGTACTACAAGTAAACGTGGAGATACTCGACAATATGTCCATGTGCGTTAATTTTCGGTTTTCTTGAATCTGCGTTTGCGTTGCAGGCCTGGCCTTCTCCTCAGGTCTGGCAGCTGTGACGTCCATCATGCATCTGCTAAAAGCGGGAGACCATGTCATCTGCATGGACGACGTGTACGGAGGTCAGTGCCCGTCTCATTACTGCTGTGTCAGGATGTTCTGAAGACAGGAGAGTGAGGCCGGGATGGTCCTAGCAGTGTGGCCCGTGCTACTGGGAGCTTATGTGCTTTCAGACGTGTGACAGGCGCTTGCGTACTGGCTCACATTTGACAGAAGAGAAGCATAAATCCGCAGGGTTGATACTACCACATAAAGATTATGCGTATAATCCCAGCACTCAGGAGGATGAGGCAGGAGGATTGCCATGAGTTCAAGGTCAGCCTAGATTACATAGTGAAGTCAGGACCAGCCTGAACTACAGAGTGAGACCCTGCCTCAAAAAAAAATTGTATTTAAGCTGCTCGAGAGATTGTAGGATTCAGTCAACTTTCTGACTTAGTCTGCTCTAGAGATACTGAAAGAGACAATATTTTAGTGTTTAAAATGTTACCATCAGTGAAGGTGAGCTATAATCCAGGTCACTCTCAAGGAGCTCAACCCATCCATCCACCCCTGCCTTTCTTTTTACTTTGATTCCAGGAAACTTTTGGAAAATCTGTTGAAAACTGTACACCTCTCCCTTCATCCCCCAAGAATATTCTTCAAATCACAAGCAGAACTTAGTATTCTGTGTCTCACAGATCCACCCCTTGAAGCCTCCATGATGCAAATTTAAGAACTGCCTTTCCCAGCTGGGCCTGGTGGCAACAGCCTGTAATCTTAGCACTCTGGCAGGCTGAGCAGGAGAATTGCAAGTTTGAGCCCAGCGTGGGCAATTTAGCAAGACTTTTTCAAAATTCAGATAAAAAAAGGAGCTAAGAATGTAGTTCAGTGCAAAGGCCCCAGGTTCAACCTGCAGCACCATCACCATCATCACCAAAAAATAGAAAGAACCTCTATTCGCAAAAATTCACATGTGGGCTGTTCAGGTGCCAGCTGAGAGAGAAGACAAGCCTGCCCTCACTTTTAAGCAAGGCTGCTTTCTGTGTTCAAAGCAACAGCAAGTGAATTTTTAAATTTACATATAAATTCCAAATGCCTCTAAATAATTAAAATGTGACTGCCAGAATATTATGTGGCTGGAGCCCAGGGCTCTCGCTCTGAGCTACATTCTCAGATTAAATTTTAGTTTTAATTTTGGTACAGGATGTTTTTATGTTGGTAAGGTGCCAAAGTGGAACTTGAACTCACGATCCTCCTGCCTCAACCTCCTAGAGTGCTAGGCCATGAGGCCTGGCAAAACATTACCATTTTATCTATCTCTTATTTGAACAAAAGTTAAATATTTAAGTTCTTTGCAGGGATGGACTTACTTTTAGTAACTAACTCCTGAAATAGTTTGAAACAATTTGCATCATTTTATAGTTTACCTTGGATCCTCATAATGTTTGTTGAATTGAAGTTCTGGGGAATCTTCAATGTTTACATACTTTTCTATTACATTATAAAAACCATATGTCAAACATAAGTACAAAAAATCCTGAAAATTGTTGATTTTTTAAAATTTTTAAAAATTTTTTCCTGGTCTTATCACCTCGGTCAGCCTGTGTAACCTTAAGACTAGTCAATCTTTGATCATACAATATTTTTCTTCAAAATCCTGAAAATTGTTGACTTTTAATAATTTTTTACAATTTTTTCCTGTCTTATCACATCAGTCAGCCTATATAACCTTAAATCTAGTTAATCTTTAATTATGTAATACTTATCTTCAAAATCCTAAAAATTGTTGATTTTTTAAAATTAAAAAAAAATTTCCCAATCTTATCACCTCGGTCAGCCTGAATAACCTTAAGTCTAGTTAATCTTTGTTCACACAATATTTTTCTTCTTGTTAACTGTCAGTAACAGCAATTTTTCCTATGTAAAGAACAAATCCAGAGCAATGTTTGGAAGAGAAATTCTTCTATTTTTCCTGATGGGTCTTCTTTCAAAATAACAGTCAACTAGTTTGGCTTATATTATGTCAGCTTATCTGTTAAAACTTTCAGCTGGTGCTCTGGGAGGTTGAGGCGGAAGGGTCACAAGCTTGAGCCTGACCTGGATAACACAGTTACTCAGCAAGACCCCCCAGAAATCTCCACAGTACAAATACCCCAGGATGTGGCGCAGGAGAAAGGCGCCTCGCCTTTGCCCCAAGTACCCAAACAAGACAGAACAACTCTTCCGATCCACGTAACCAAAACGTTGAGAAAGCACACGTAATAGTTGTCAGTTATCAGTACTGAGAGTGTAATCAGATTAAAAGCTTATTCTGAACATTCTGTCAATATCAGATCATTTATTTTGGATATGAGTATTTACATGAAATTGTTGCCCAGATACTGGTGTTTCGGGAAGCACAGCACTAAGCGTTTAAAAAGCAGAGATTGGGGATCCTGAGAAACATCTTCCGCTTCATGCCCCTTGCTGTAGCCCTCAAGTTGTTTGGTTTAACTCATGAAATTTGACAGTTGGAGCCTTGTTATTCTGTACTGTATCGGATGGCTAGACAACTTAACTGAAATAAATTTGCTTTTAGTTGCATTTTCATTGGGTTTGTTTGATTTGGTTTTGTTTTGGGACAGAGTCTAGCTCTGTGGTCTGGCTTATCCTGAGCTCATGGTAGTTCTCCTGCCTCAGCCTCCTCAGTGCTGGAATAAAAGTTGTACACCACCTCGCCCAGCTCATGTAGTGCTGGGGAATCAAACCCGTGGCTTTGTGCTTGCTAGGCAATGGCTGTAACCACTGCGATACACTGCAGCCACTGGTGATTTAGAGTTTGTTTTAACTTTAAATGTCTCTACCTGTAAGGAACAAGCATTACCTAATCTGGTGTCCTTTCTGTTTCATCCGATCCTGTTCTGCCTCAGGTACAAATGAATACTTCAGGGAAGTGGCAGCTGAATGTGGATTAAAGATTTCTTTTGTTGATTGTTCCCAAACCCAGCTGCTAGAGGCAGCAATTACACCAGAAACTAAGGTGAGTGGCTCGTTTTCAGTCTCTTTTCTCTGGAAAGTCTTGTTTTCATCAGTTCTGTGTACCAGAGGAATATGATTTAAATCTGAATGGCAAAACTTATTAGAAGCTGCTGGAAACATGATGGATAGGCTGGCATCTTGCAGCATCCTAGCGCAGTGATGAGTTCATTTGCGGATTCTGGAGTGGAATCAAATTCTGATTTGGGATCATGGTTAGTGTATGATTTTGGGCAAATTATTTAACCAAAGTCTCCGCTTCTTCACTTGTAAAATGGAGATAACTGCACTTGCTTCCTAGCGTGATAGTTGAGAAAACTAAGTGAGCTCATTCGTATGACATGTCTAGTGTGCTCCCTGGATGCCTGGTAGGGTTTGTTTGCTTTTTGTTTTGTTTTTGAGGGTTTTTTTTTTTTTTTTTTTGAGATTGAGACTTGCTCTGTAGTCCAGGCTGGTCCTGAACTCACTAAGTATCCCAGGCTGGCCTTGGACTCAAAGTAATCCTCCTGCCCCAACCACCCAAGACCTGGGATCACGGGTGTACACCCTATGTATGTCCAGTGATACCTGGGTATTCTTAAATTTTTTCTGTGCGTGTCCTGGGAATATAGCACAGCAACCAAGCACTTGCCCAGCACGTGTGATGCTCTGGATTCAGTTCCCAGCACCACAAGAAAAAAAAATTTTTTTTTTCTGCAGGAGCACACAGTCCTGATGTGGGTTACCAAGCCAGTGTGGGTAACAAGTGTCACAGAGACTGGGTGATAGGAAGGAAGGCTGCTGTGCACAGTGACTTTTTCAGAGGTCTCAAGGGTGCCATTGCAAAGAACCCACCCAGAGAGTGGGCCACTAGCAGGGCTCAGCCTCATCCTGGGAAGCGTGGTGTTGCCAGAAGGTACTTTGTGCCTGAGTCAAAGGCACATGTGATGCACTTTCTTAGGCCCTCATTTAAATTCTACAGGAGTAGATGGAGGACCAGTGTCTTTTGTAAGTCAGCCTTTTCCAATTTTTGTTTTCGTTGTTGATTTTCACGGAGGATTAAATGTTATCATGTAATTAATTTCACTAAGGATTAAATGTTAGCGCTGCATCCTAGATTATGTTGCATTAGCTGCTATAAGATGAAAATCTTTTCTCACGTGAATTATTTACAGATTATAAACAGGGTGAGCTTTTGGCAATTAAGGTTGATTTCAAGGGAGCTTGTATTTTTTAAATCTTTCTTGAAAGAAGAGACACTTGATAAAATGGCTGGTCTGAGGCTCAGGGAGGCAGGGGAACGGTGAGTGTTGAGTTTTGTCCAGAGTGGGTGACAGGACGGGTCTCTACCGACTCCACACAGCAGGCTGGTTGTCTGGTATAGCACATCAAAGTCCATGTAAAATCTGCTTTGTAACTTACTTGCTTAGTTTTTCATTTTCTTGTGTGATCTGTACGAATAATCAGTTCTCACTCTAGAATTATTTTTATGGATTCTTACATAATTCAGGATTTTTATAGACTATATATTATTTTAGCTACCTTACGTTTTCTACAGTAAAATTCTAGAGTAGGAAATATATTAAATCAGGTCTCTTGCCCATTTGTATAAGAAATTTTAAAAAATCATTAGTCCTTTCACAAAGAAAGCTGTAGTGTATGCAGTATAATTCACAATACAATGGAATCTCATTTAGCAAATACTGTGCTTTTCAATAATTATGAGCATCTATGGTATATCTGACTTGAGGTAGATTTGGGGAAATATAAGTAAATATATTGTAAATATATTGTTGAGCAGTGACCGTTTTCTGCTCTGGCTGCCACTTCTCGCCTTTTGTGTAGTCAGTGCTATGCTTCAAGTCCTAGGTACTTATTTTTATAGTTTCTAGTGCATCTTGTATTATTTATTTATAATATTAGTGACATTTTTGACATCACAGGCTAGATTCCCATTAATGAATTCTAGGAAGTTTTTTTAATATAGAATCTGTCTTGTTTGTCATTAAGAACAGAATTTCCAGACACTGAGCTATGTCTTTGGAACAATCCTAGTTTTTATGGAAAATAATTATAATAGGTCAGCACTTTTCTACTTAGATGTATATGATCTCTCTTGATCCTTCTGCCTCTATAGGATCCATATTACCAACCCCATCATACAGATGAAGAATTGGAGGAAGACAGTGCACAAGTTACTTATCTGGGCCTCTCGGAAGTGTGTAGGGAAGGAGACCAGGACTCAGATATGAGCTCTCAGTGTCCAGTAGTTTCTAATACATAAAGTAAAAGCCAGGGCTGGGGTGTGAGTCAGTGGTTAGAGCACATACTTAGTGTGTGCAGTACCTCAGGATCAGCTCCCCAACACCACATAAAAATTAACTGGGCATGGTGCATACCTATAATCCCAACACTTAGGAGGCTGAGGCAGGAGGATTACTATGAGTGCCAGCCAGCTTGGCCTACATAGTACATTCAGCCTAGACTACAAAGTGAGACCCTGTCTCAAAAAAACCCAAACATATATATATATATATGTATGTATGTATGTATATATATATATATATATATACACACATATGTATGTATGTATATATGTATATAATGTAAAAACCTAACAGATGGTTGTACCATATGAGATACATGTTTATGTCGCATATTTACTCAGCTGTTGTCACATTCTGAATCATTCAGCTTGTTTGGGCCGAGACACCCACCAACCCCAGCCTGAAGATGATCGACATCGAAGCCTGTGCCCACATTGTCCATAAGCATGGAAACATTCTTTTGGTCGTGGATAACACTTTTATGTCGCCATATTTCCAGGTAAATGAAAATGAAGCTTTGGGCATGACTCATAGAGCACAAGGGTGTCTGTAGTTAGGAGAGGAAGAAACTAATCTACTCTAAGATGCTCATCAACCTGTCAACTCTAATCACGATTGCTAATTAGACAAAGGATTAAATTTGGATTGTTTCTACCATTAATTATCTTCTCAAACCTGTGTTAATGTCTTATGTTATTGGGGTTTGGATCTGGAATGTCTCCAAAGTCTCGTGTATTTGATGTTGTGGATTGTCTATGGAAGCGTGTTGCTAGGAGATGTCGCCTGGTCAAGAGGGGTGGATTGTGGGTATGTGGTGGCATGTAGGTGTGTAGTGGAGGACAGCCATGTGGTAGACTATGAATCACAGGCATGTAGTGGTCCAGAAGCCTGTAGCAGATTATAGGCATGTGGCACATTAATGGGCATGTAACCAGGAAGGGGCAGACAACTGGGGTTTAACCCACAAGAGGCCAAACACTGAGACAGGACTCAGAAGGCGCAGATCACTGGGAAGCGACCTGGAATGTACTTGCTAGTTCCACCCTTCTCATTGGTTTGGCTTCCTGTGGGCCATGACACAAACAGCTTCCTCCAGCTAGGCTGCCTCCATGTGCTTCCACCACTTCCATGAGTGGACTGGGACCTTCTGAAACAGTAAGGTAAAAATAAATCTGTCCTCCCTTAAATTGTGGATATCAGATGTTCTGTCCCAGCAATGAAAAACTAACTAAGACAAAAATGATACCTGTGTTTTTAAAAGACTGTCTAGATGAGAAATTTCTGATTATCTTAGGATGGGTTTTTGTGCTGGGTTCATGTCTACGGCTTGAGGAATGAGTTGTGGACAAAGTGAGGCAAGCTGGGAAGAGGACACTTTATTAGGAAAAATGGAGAAGGGGAAAGGAGGAGAACAAAGGTTTTGCTAGTCAGAAGGGGGACCCAGAAATGTGGGATGCCCATGTGGCTTGCTCTCTAGGGCTTTTATAGATAAGCTGGGTAAGGGGCTGTCCTATGCTAAGCAGTGTTGAGGCTAATGCTGGTTCTATGTTCTGTACCCTTAAGTGGCTGCCGAAGCTCATTTTTAAGTAGCTTTAGAAGTACTCTATCCTTAAGATCTATTGTCTTTGAACTACTTGATATTTATCAATCAATAGTCCAGGGGAGTGTCAGCCATAGGCTATCACAAGTTGTAGCCAGCTGTCATTTCTGTAGATTTTTCCATTGATCTGATTTTTCTGTAAATTCTCCATGTCTAGGGGACCCTGTGTCCCTCACTGCCTACGACCCCACAATCTCCTGTTACATTTCCCCCTTGGAGTGTTGGGCTCTAACTGCCATTAGAGGATTGGGACAGTGGCCACTCTGGCTTCTTTGAGCTGGATAGGGGCACTGTTGTGTTGGTGGTCAGTGTTTCAGTCCAGGGAGGGGTGATCTATGGGTCCCTAGTAGAAATCAGGAAGCTGGCTTTATTGGATCTCAGTACAGATTTGTATTTGTAGTTTGGTGGCTTATAATCTAGAGGAAATGCATAGTGACAGTTTGTTAGACACTGCCTAAACTGTAATATCACAAAGATAATGGTCCCTGTGATCAAAAGATTTTTATACCAAGTAGGCAACAAACGTCAATTTCAAAATAAGTTCAAAGGGTGGGTTAGATTCTGACACAGCATTAACTCACTTGTGTAATTCCAGAAAGACATAAGAGACATTAACTTAAGCATTTGTCTATCGTGAGGTGTTTGTGGCCACACAAGAGAAAACATGATCCCATTCTTGAAGAAGCTGATGAGTCAGTTGAAGCCACTGGTTTACTTATCTGAAGTGATGGTTGATTGGTTAATAGAAACTTGAGTCCATCTAGTAGCTGTACTGAATATGGAGATCCAGGAGTTGAGTCCTTCCTTGTTAACAGGAGCATCCTTCCAAAGCTACAGGATTGAGTGGTAGATCCAGGACTCATGTTCAGTAACTCTGACTGCAGTGGTAGTAGACAAGATTATAGTGTAGGGGGGCTCAAGGAAGAGTGATATGGATTGGGCTCACACTAACACTAGGTTTCCTGGCTGGAAGAATATGCTCATTCCACTCATGGTGTGGCCTCTGTTTCCTCAATTAAAGCTTTTTGAAACTGAGAAAGTGAGATAATGTGTTTCCAGTTCCAGGGTCTAATAAATCATTTGTTAGAAATGGCCTCCCATATAAGATCTTGTTGTAGTTTGGATCTGCAGTGTTCCCCAAAAGTCTCATGAACCTATGGATACTGTGTAGTGTTGGGAGGTAGGACCTCTCTGGAAGGGGCAAATGTTTAGGGATTGACCTGGAAGAGTGTGTGCTAGGTCTGTCCTTGGACTTGGCTGTGTTCTACCATGCTATGAGGATCTCTTTCTTTGGCTCTGGGCCCACCATGTATTTCTACAACTGCCAGCTGCCCTTATGTGGAGACCTTCTGAAACTGTGAGCTAAAATATATCTTTTGTCCTAAGTTGTGGATATCAAGTATTCTGTCCCAGCAACAAGCAAATAACAAAGACAGAAATTGGTACCAGGAGTGGGGTTGTTGCTTTGACTTTACCTGACCATGTGGTTTGGAAGCATTTGGAACGGGTTTGCAAGAGAAGTTTGGAAAGGTTTGAGGATGCCAGCTGGAGAAACCTTGGAATGCTCCAAGCTGAGCGCAGTGGAAGATTCTGATGAGAACTAAGAAGACCAGAATGTGATAAAGGTGTGGGTTGGAAAGGCCAGGCTCAAGAAGTTTTGATTGGGAAGGAGGACTGTATTGGCAAGTGGTCTAAAAACCACATGTGTTACTCTCTGGCAGAAAGTTTGTTGGCATTTTGTCCTTGTCCAGAGACTTTGCCTGAAACCGAGATTAAGGGTGGTGGACTACTTAATCTGGTGGCAGAAATCTCAAGGCAGCCGATGCCCAAGCTATTACTTGGGGACTTTTTGTGTCTTTTAGCCAACTCTATGGTAAAAGACAGGAAAAAGTAGCAGAGAAAAATCATATAAAAAGTTTGCAATGCCAGACCAAAATGTCCTGCAACAGAGGCGGCCAAGGAGCACAGGGAAGTTAAAGAGATGAACATTAAAAAAGAAGCCAAGTACTTAAAGTTACGACTATAAGAAAGATGCCTTGAGGGCATCTTAAAAGTCAGCAAGAACCCCACCCTTTACCAACTCAACAATGAAGAGGCAAAAGAGGCTCTGAGAAGTATACCTCAGAGCCAAAGGAAAAAGAGTCTGCCAGAGTCCAGCCACCTGGAATTCAACCATCTAGTAACTCAGTGACTTCTACAGGGTTTGTTCAAGGGGCCAAGCTACACCTTAAGCTGGTGTCAGACGTTGGTGATGTTCACATGGGCTGGGCTATACAGGGTTGCTGAGTACAAGAGTTGTGGGTTCACAGAGACTGCCATCAGGTTTCAGAGGAAGGCCTTGGAGGCCAGGCAGTGTGCCCCTGGGAACTCAGTGCATGAGGTTGTAAAAAAGAGCCTAAGGTGCAATGGAGAGCCCAGAGATTTGGAGGAGCCAGAAGCCTGGATCATCCTCTGAGGGAAGCTGCAGGCTGTGAGCAGATTCATCCCAAAGGAGAGAAGATGGAGCCTGCAGCCAGCAGTGATGCTGTTGGGACGGGCCTGGGTGCCTGAGGGTGACAGGCCGCTGCCCCCATGTGACCAGCCAGCCTCCGGGACACTCCACAGAAACCTGTTCGCACCTTCCTCCATTGTGTTCAAAGGCTTCCAGGGGTTGTGTTTTCTTTTTGATCAAAGGCTTCCACAGGTTGTGTTTTTCCTTTCCAAGACACTTCCTGGCCCTGTCACTTTCACATAGTGTGTGCACCATCTGCCTCTGGCTCTGGTGTGTCTGCTGCTTCTTCTCTCAGGAAATCTGTTTCCAAGTAAGATCCTCTGACATCGTCTGTTTGTCTCAGATGATTTTCGGTCTTGGGTTCATTTATCTCAAACATTATGCCACTTGCATTAGACCCACTTACCCAGGCTAGGATCCCTTTATTTATTTGTTTGGTTGTTTTTGTATTACTGGGGATTGAGCCGTGGGCTTTTGCACTGATCCATCCCCAGCCCATTTTATTTTATTTTATTTTTATTTTGAAACAGCATCTCCCCACATTGCCCAGGCATGACTTGAACTTGTGATCCTCCGGCCTCAGCCTCCCAAAGCATTGGGATTACAAGCCTGTGCCACCAGGCCAGGGAGTCTAGGATCCTTTAGCCAAACCACAGTGCGTCCTGGATATCTGCAGAGAGGCTGTAGGAACTCTTTAGCTTGACCCTGCCCAACCTACCCTTCCCCATATATACTTTTCCTAATGGAGTGCTCTCGTCGCAACCTGAAAAAAAAATTGTACACAGAAATAGAAGTTGCTGAATGCTTACATAAACTATTAGATGTGTTCAGTGAGACACTGAAATGCCATTGAGTCTGTGATAGGTAATAATTTTAGGACCAGTCAGCAATTGTTATAAACAGATTTAAGAAACCTGGTGATCTCAGTCTCTCTGCTATTTCTATGAAACTCAGGCCTTCAGATTCCATGTGGGTCCTTTTTTTAAATTTTTGTGTGAAGGGGTAGGTACTATCAATGATCTTAGAAATTTTTAAGATATACATATATATATGCAAATTAGTATTGATGAGAATTGGAGTGAAATTCACAGGTATAGATAGATGATGAAGCATATTCTCAAGTGTTTTTTCATTGAAATTTAAAAAAATAAAACCTTCTGCTTCTTTTAGCGGCCTCTGGCTCTGGGAGCTGATATTTGCATGTATTCTGCAACAAAATACATGAATGGTAAGATGTGCCGGGTTACATTTCCCAGGATCTCTTCCAAGGATGAGTAAAAATAATGTACAACTTGATATTTTGATCTTTTCTCTTCTACTATGTAAGCTTCATCGTGACTCATGTAGAAAGTTTTTAAAAAGCTTTATTAATGATAGGATTTCACTTATAGTAGACAAAGATATGCTTATGATTCAGAAGGAAAGGCTTAAAACTTACTGTAAAAGATATAAAAAGAGTATGCTTCTATGCATAAATACTTAATGATTTGTGTTTGTTTTGTTTTGTTTTTGGGGTACTGGGGATCAGGTTCAGGATCTTCCACATGAAGCTACATTTCCAGCCCATTTTTTCTTTTTGATTTTGAGACAGGGTCTCACTAAGTTGTGAAGTTACCCAGTCTGGGCTCAAACTTTTGATTCTCCTGCCTCACCCCCATAGAGTTTGGAATGATAGGCCTGGGCCACCAAGGCTGGGTGAAATACTTAAGTTTTTATGATTTTTAAAACTTTTATTGCATAAATCCAGCTTTTGCTCTTGTCAAATTGAATAAGGTTTACTGAAACTTGTGTTACAGCACTTCCTTTGTCCTGAGAAGTGTCTTGAGGGAAAGGTACCTTTGAGAGACTGTAAAGAGAAGGATAAACATATGTTGTTTTTAACACCAATGATTTTGTTGTTTTTCAGGTCACAGTGATGTTTTAATGGGCTTAGTATCTGTTAATTCTGAAGACCTCCATAACAGACTGCGTTTCTTACAAAATTGTAAGTGTTAAAAATTTTAGATTTTTTCTTATGTTATCAGTGGTTACATATGATATTTGTATTTCTGCGAAATGTTGCAAATCATTCAGAGAGCAGAAACTATTCCATTTTAAAAATTGAGTTACAAAAATATAGCTGTAGCCTAGGAAGACCTTACCACATGACACAGGGAGTAAGTGTTGCTATTTTCATTCCCATGTTCATTTTAATCATGATTTATTAAAGCCCAAGTGAATTTTTAGTTACAAGTCTTAACAGTCTTTTAGTTGTGTCTTTTTTTCTTTTATTGAAACACTAGCTTTCATATCCTATACTTTTACATCTGAAGTGGTGGATAATTTTATTACATTTTTCAGTAGATGTCTAAACATCATTTCTTATTAGCTTATTACAAGTATGGATAAGGATTTAACTATTGCAATGTGACAGATAAGATACAAACATAATTAGGAATAAAAGTGCTCCTCTAAGAAGTAGCTGTTGTATTAATCAGCTTTCCTTCTGCTAGGACAAAGTGACTGTCACCCACAACTTTAACAAGAGGGGTTTATTTAGCTCACTGTCCTTAGGACTTTCTGTTTGTGGTCGGGAGACTCTGAGACACACGTGGCACGGCTAATGGAGGTGGTCTCCCGTGGCAGCCAGGAAGCAGGGAGAGACGGGCGCCAGGGATGAGAGCACACCCTTCAGGGGAAGGGAAATAAAACTGATCAAGATGCAACATATCCTCAAGTTGAATATGTCCTCAAGCCGAAGTCCTCAAGGTGGACGTAATTGTTACACATCACAAATATATAAAAAGAAAAAAATTGGGGGAAATATGCCAGGTCATCCCTCCCAGGAGCCATTTCCAGCCAGACTTCACCTCCATTTAGCGTCTTTAGCTACTGAACTCACCGAGGTGAATCCATGGGGAGCGTATCACCCTGTGATCTAGTCACCTTCTAGACATAGTAGATCTAAACTGGGCATTAAGGATCGGAGTATGTGCCTGTAAGAAGCCTGAGGCTGGAGGACTGCAAGGCTAGCCTAAGCAACTGAATGAGACCCTTTCTCAAAATTAAATAAATATAATAAAGAGGACTCAAAATGTAGTTCTGTAGTAGATGCCCCTGGGTTTCATCTTCAGTACCAAGAAAAGAAAGAAACAAAGAAAGTGAAAAAGAGAGCAAAAAAGAAAGGTAAGGTATATTAAACTAAAAAAGAAGAGAGACTGAGAAGAAAATCTAACTTATTGCTTGATAAATGTCCTTTTATTTATAAAAAGTAGAAATGAGGGTGTATCCTGGAGGTCTGTGAAGGCAGAAGCTGTCCCATACAAAAGCTAAATGTTTGGTCAGGGTTGTAATTAAACTGCTTATGTTCTCTGCATGTTGGGATAATTTTTTAAAGCAATGCAGAGTTACACTATGTATAGTACATCATGTCATTACAATGAGAAAGGAGCCAGGTCTGGCGACTCAGGCTTGCCATACCAGTATTCTTGGGAGCCTGAGGCAGGAGGAACAAAAGTTTGAGCCCATCCTGGGCCACTTACTAATTTAGCAAGACCTTGTCTGAAAATTCAAAGTAAAAGAGTAGGTGGGGGATGGAGCAAAAATCGTAGAAAGGACTACTTATCACCATCTCCTAGAAGTTCACCCTTGTGCGTGTTGCTTAGCCCGTAGGAGATTCGCCTCCCCCTCGTGCAGAGCACATCTCTGTGAGCGCAGTCGCTGGGCATGTTACGCTTTGTTCTCACGCTTCTGATGTGATGGAGTCGTTTCCCCCCTAAAACCTCATCACTGACTTTTGTGGAGGCTTCTCAGCATCACTGAGGTAGAGAGGCGAGACCAGCATCTTCTAGACCTTGCCCCACCTCACACTAACCCCAGAAGTGTTTACTTTTCAGGTCTGGGAACAGTGCCATCCCCATTTGACTGTTACCTCTGCAACCGAGGTCTGAAGACACTGCAAATTCGAATGGAGAGGCACTTTGAAAATGCAATGGCCGTTGCCCAGTTCTTGGAATCAAATCCCCGGGTAGAAAAGGTTAATTATCCTGGTAGGTTTATCTGATTTCTAAGAAAATTGACTTAGTTATTTTCTTGTTGCTGCGGCACAATACTCAACATCCACAACTTAAGGGAGGGAAAATTTATTTAGCTCACAGTTTCAAAAGGTCTCACACAATCCATTTATGAGCAGCCAGGAATGGGGCCTTATTTAGTTCAAGCTACAAGTTGGGCCCCCACATACACTTTGGGTGCCTGTCCCTTTTTCTCTGGCCCACAAGTCAACAACACACACCTGAAAACACTGCCCTGGCTGCCCCCCCAGTTTCAACAATTTGACACAATCCCTGCAGATCAAGCCCCAAGCATCCACTCCTACCAGCAAGGCCCTACCTCCCAACAGCACAAGGCTCCATAGTTATCCCACTGCATCCAGATATATGAGCTGTGGGGGGACTCCAAATCTGAACCATAGCATTCTACCCAAGCCCCGCACAAGGCTCATGTCTATTTTCTTTTGCCAAAAGCATCTGGTCCTTCTCCGAGAATGCCAAAGTCTTAACAATTACAGCACTGCCAAAAGGCCAAGTCCAAAAGCCGGGCATGGTGGTGCAGTCCTGTAATCCTAGCACTGGGGAGGCTGAGGCAGGAGAATTGCCATGAGTCCAAGGTCAGCCTGGGCTACATAGTTCAAGACCAGCCTGGGCTACAGAGGGAGACCCTGTCTCAAAAAAAAAAAAAAAAAAAAATCAGGTCTAAAGTCGCCCCTGAGACTCAAGGCCAACTCTTAGCTGTGAGAATCAAAAGCTTAGCACTTCCAACATCCAGTGGCACAGGGTACATATTCCCATTCCAAAAACGAGGAACAGGCAGATAGAAAGCAATTGGGCCAACATGAGTTCTCAACCCCACAGGGCCAGGGTTGGACCTTGAACTCCACATCCAGCAGTTGGGGTGCGCTGTGGTACGCAGTGAGCTCCAAAGCACCTGGCGGCCCTGCCTGCTGCTGCTGCCGCCACCCTCTTCTCTCCTTTGAGGCCCCACTCACAGCCTGTGCCTGTCCTCAGCTGATGATCCACCTTTCTGGCATCTCCAGATTTCTGGGGTCTCTGCTGCATCTTAATCTCAATTTCAGTCAAACGACAAGGGAATAACGTCAACAAACTTTCTGCCACAGCATAGCATGTGTGGTGGTCGGACCAATTGCCCGTACTGTCCTCCTTCCTATCTGAAACTTTTTGAGCCTGGCCTTTCTAATCCAGCACCATGCTTTGATTAGCATTCTAGTCTTCTGAGTTCTGACCGGAATCTCCCATCGGGCTCGACTTAGAGGCTCCTCTAGCTGACATCTTCAAACCTCTCCAAACGCCTTCCACAGACCAGTTCCAAAGGCTTCTAAATCACACGGCTAGGTAAAGTCACAGCAGTGACCACACTTCTCTGGTACTAATTTCTGTCTTAGTCACTTTCTGGTTGCTGGGACAGAACATCTGTCACCTGCATCTTAAGGAAGGAAAGATTTCTTTGAGCTCACAGTTTCCGAAGGTCTCACGCAGTCCACCGGTGGGCAGCCAGGTTTGGAAGGTGCATGGCTAGGGCTAGAGAGCTGCAATGGAAGACATGTGGCCACTTGGCCCCATGAGGCACTCCCTCGCTCAGCCACGCTTGCCAGTGCTCCTGACACTTCTCTGGGGTCATTCCTATGAGCATCTTGGGAAGCTGTCACCAGAGCACCGTGAATGCTGCCGCTCACTGGGTGCCATGGGGCAGGGGCAGCCTGCCACAGTGCGACACTGTGTTCACCTCATTGGCCACACAAATTCTCACCCTCCCCAAAGTCATGACGACCACTAACGGTCAGTGCTTCCAATCTGCTCAGGACTTGAAGCTTCCGCAACCTTGCAGCTAAAGATAATCATGAACAAAGACTCCAGACTGCTTCAGAAAGTAGCAGGAATGATGGGACCAGTGTGTTCAGAGCAGGGGGGACTTTGAGGGAGGCTTATGGCAGTGTGTCTTTTACTGTAACAAATTTTTAAGAATTTAAAAATGCACACATTTTCGATCACACCTGTATTAAGTGGGAAATTACAGAAGGATGTAGTTAATGAAGAAGCAAGCCCAGGTTACAGCGACAGCATGTGCAAAGGTCCTGAGATGAAAGGAAGGTGCAATGCTACTGGTGGAATGGAGCTGGGGTAGCTGAGGTGTGGGGAAGGCAGGAGAAGTAGACGGGGTGGAATTGGGGTGGGAATTGTCGGTTGTGAGCATGGCTTTGACCTTGTAATTAAGCTTATTTACTGTTTACTTAAGTATACCATGTAGTTTTTGTCCTTGAAATTACACATTTGACTCTAAGATAAGATTTCACTGCCCCTTCTGCTTCCAGGGCTGCCCTCTCACCCACAGCATGAGCTGGCAAAGCGTCAGAGCACGGGGTGCACAGGCATGGTCGCCTTCTTTATCAAGGGCACTCTTCAGCATGCTGTGACATTCCTCAAGCACCTAAAGGTAACCTTTCCCAACTGACTCTCAGAGCACAGGGTCGGACCTCCTACGGCAGCTCCTTGGCTCTCACTTGAGGTTCTGTACCTGTGGGCTACCGCATAAACCTCCTCACCATGAAATGCATTGAAAGTGTATGAACAATTCTCTATACTCCAATCCATTTGAGAGGGACAGAATCATCTAATGCATTGGTTTCCACACTCATTTTACAGTGAACCCTTTTATCCAGGTGTGGTAAGACACAGCTGTTATCCCACCACTCTGGGAGGCTGAGGCAGTAGGATTTCATTTCAAGTTTAAGCCCAGCTTGGGCAATCTAGTGACTTGGTGAGACTGTCTTAAAAAACAAAACAAACAAACAAAAAGAACTAGACATATTGATTAGAGCAAGGCCTATACTTGGCTTTCCAAACCCTGCACCTCCAAGCTGCAGGGAAGAGGATCATGTTGTTGTTTTCACAAGGCAGAGGCTCAAAAGAGCCTCAGTGAGAAGCCTGTGTAACCTGTGTCACTCCCCTAAATGTGCAGATCTTGATCTGGAGGAAGCTTTGGGAATTCAGTGCCCTAAGTGTATATATAGACCACAGCCGAATTGGCCAAAGTTCTGTGGTATCTCTGATCTGTCTGTTCTAAAACTAGAAAGACAAGATTAATAACCTAAGTGTTGAGAGCAGTTTTGCAAACACTGTAAGCTTAAGCCAGGTGTGGCAGTTCACCCTGTGACCCCCATATGTGGGAGGGTGAGGAAAGAGGAGCCCTTGAGCCCACGACTTTGAGATCAGCCCAGGCAACATAAAGAGACTGTATTTCAAATAAAACATTTTTTTTTTTTGTAAAATTATATGACACCATAATACTTTTTGTCCAGTTTGTATTGTTATAACAAAATTACCCAAGATTACATTCCTTACTATCTCATAATACATGAGGCAGACTACTTGTAAGGAATAGAGGTTTAGTTTGCTCATGTTTTTGGAGTTTTGTTTTTTTGTTTTGTTTTGGGACAAGGCCTCACGATGTGGTTCAGACTGGCCAGGAATTCACAGTGGTCCTCCTGTCTCTGCTTCCTGCGCACTGAGGTTACAGGCATGAGCTACCAGATGAGGTTAGATCACAGTTTTAGAGGGTGAAAATACAAGACCATGTGCCCCTGCCTTGTTGATTTGGTGTCTGGTGAGGGACTGTTGGCAGAGGAGAGGTCACATTACCAGGCAGGAAGCCAGTAAGCAGTGTGAGGATAATGCTTGCTTCTGTAACAGTTCATTCTTAAAACAACCTGCTTCCGTGAGAACTGATCCGTCCCATGGGACCTGACCTGCCTACCAGAGGCAGCGTGAATCCATTCATGAGGGTGGTGCTGCCTGCCGTGACCTCCCACTAGGCTCTGCCCCTTAGAGGTTCCACACACTGGACCAAGCTTTCAGCACATGCGCTTTGGTACGTGGACACTTACAGATTTTTACTTAGAGAGTAACTGGGGAGCTGGGTCTCATAATTTAGAGCTCATGTTAAATACTACTTAAGTACAGAGTCCAACTGGGATGGTGTTGGAGGCTCACTGTGGTCAGCTTTTAATTTTAAAAATTTAAGTCTAATTTGTGTAACCGGTGCAATCACTGTTGCAGACTTTATTCTCATTAGTTTTCCTCTGGGTTTCTTGCCCAGGATTTAGCTTATTCATGCTCACTGCTATTCTCCTTCCCTCCTTTGCCAGGAACATTTCATTAAAAACACTGCAAGACAGGATTAAAATACACAGTGAATGTTCAAATTTAGGAATGTGTTGCCATGAATCTGCACTGTCGCTAAGCCCCCTCCCAACGCTTCCCACGCGTGGAGCACACTTTCCCACCGCTCTTGTCACTTTCTGGAGCAGTTCTCCTCCCTCCCAAGGGACTGGGGAATGCTGCCGCCGAGAAGCAGGGGTGGAGAGGCAGGTTCGTAAACAAGGGACAGCGTGTCCTCGTCCACCTGACCCACCAGCACTGGGGCCTTGCAGCTGCTGGCTCTCTCTCAACATCACATGCCCTTTCGCGACAACAGGCTTAATCATTTCAAGACATTGAGGCAGACAGCACAGTGCAACTAAAGACCCTGAGGGAAGAAGACCTCCAGAAATGCTTCAGAAAGTAGTGGCAGTGATGGGATCAGTGCATCTGAAGTGAGGGGGAGGATTTTGAAGGGTAATGTGTCTTTTATTATAATCAGTTGTTTTTAATGTAGACATGCACCATAGATTTTGATCACACCTTGTAACGTTTAAATTTTAGTGTTTTTTTTTTTTTAACTGGACCATCTAAATCCGTGTTTTCCTTGCTACAGGTATTTACTCTGGCCGAGAGCTTGGGAGGAGTTGAAAGTCTTGCTGCGTTACCGTAAGTCTATTTCAACACGTCTTCCTCTGTATCTTAAATCTGATGCCAGCTTTAACATTTGTCTGGAAGTGGTGTATGATAAGATCAGGGATAACTCTGGATGTTTAACAATAAGAATCGTATAACACGAACTCATCACAATGAGCTGTATCCCAGTTGAAATGGAAAAACTGATAAAGACTTAATGATAGTGGACACTGTCCTTCTACATGTCACTTCTTCCCTGACCTACTTTAAACAGGTCTCAGCAATAATTACGTTCCAGGATCCCGGACTTTCAGAGGTCTCCAACTTCCAGGCCGCAGACCGGAGCCACTCAGTGGCCTTGGGAGGACCTGGCCGCTGGGACAGATGAGCGACACTCAGCCCCTGTCAGCTGCTGCTGATCTGACAGGAGGAGGAGCTTCACCCCCCAACCCCAGGTCCTTGGGAGAATGGTCATCGACTCAACCAGGCCCTGGTGTCAGGAAGGTTGGG